>CBVK0101624749.1:0-10151 GCA_900067695.1 Picea abies | reverse complement strand
TATCTTTGAAAATATCTTTTCTCCTCTTAGCTGATCAAAGAGGTCATCAAGTCTGGGTAAAGGATACTTGTTATTTATAATAGACTTCTTCAGTTGTCGAAAGTCAATACAGAACCTCAAGGTACCATCCTTCTTTTTGACAAAGAGTATGGGGGCTCCCCAAGATGAAACACTTGGGCGTATGTATCGTTTCTTCAACAATTCCTCCAACTTCATTTATAATTCTTTTAACTCTGGTGTGCTCATTCTATAAGGTTGTTTTGACATCGAGGCATCTCCCGAAACAAAAAAAATAGAGTAATCTATTTCTCTTTTTGGTGGAAACCTTGGTATTTCTTAGAATACATCCTCGAATTCTTGCAGTATCGTAAAATATTCAAGGCTTGGCCCCTTTGTATTGTTTGGTTCCTCCACATGGGTTGCATACAACTGACACCCTTTTCTGAAACATCTCTTCAGCTGTAAGGCTGGAATATCCCTTATAGAGATGGGTATTGGTACACATTTCACAGTGCTCTGTTTTCCATCTCCATCAAGACATGTAAATATCTTGCTATGACAATCTAGGACAACATGATGCTTGTCCAACCAATTCATTCCATTTAGAATATCATAAGATCCCAATGGTATGATATTCAGATCAACACCGATATTCACACCATTAAGACCTATGGAGCAACCTATGACCATATCATGGATTCTCCCTTTGGTTCCCGTGGCTAGCAGAAGCAAATTTGATTTCCCAAGCTCACTTTTCACGAAATGTAACCTATCCACTATTTTAGGTTCAATGTAACAATTGCTTTCTCCTTAATCAATTAAAATAACAACAGACTGATTTATGATCTTACCTTCCAGCTTGATCATGTTGGATTGGTGTTCTTCTTGTTGATCATCTAAGGTTGCATAAATTATTCCCATGTCTTCGACTATTGTAGCCTCTTGGATATTGTGCACAGTCTTCACTCTATCATTTATGTGAGGGAAATTATTATACAGGTGATCTTCCTTGCATCCTCAACATTGGACTGGTGGTCTTCCCCTTTTTCTGAAGGAGTCTTATTTCTTGGATTCATCCTTAGAATACAGGTATTGATGATTTTTATTAGGCTTATTTCTATGGAAAGGAGGCTTGAATCCCTTCTTCCTCTGATCATACTTCTCCTTCATCTTATCCTTCCAATATTTTTTCATAGATTCTCTACCCTGACCTTGCTCATATAGGTACTTATCTTTCCTCATAGCCTCAATCAAGGTCTTGGGTTCATCATACCAAATATTTTATTTATAAAATGTTGGCAGTCCACTCAAAAACCTCTTTATTTTCACCTTTTTGTCATTTATAAACCCAACATACTTTAACAACTCCAAGAACTTCTTCTCATATTTTTCCATGGACATGATTCCCAACTGGAGTTCAAAGAACTCTTGCATTTTCTTGTCATAGAAATGCTTCGAGAGGTACTCCTTCTAAAAATACTTCTTGAATTGCTTCCAAGTAATCTTATTCTGATTAATATGCTCAACTTGCTTCAATTAGTCCCAGCACATGGCGGCTTTCCCATGTAAATGATAGGTGGGAATTTTGGCTTCTAGGTTTTATGAATATTCATGCAATTAGAAATATCTCTTGATTCCAGGCAACCATGATTCATCATCATTTTCCCTTTCCCTTTTACCATCAAAGGATGGTGGCTTGAGCTTCCTCATCTCTCCTTGCAAACTGTCCATTTCATGCCTTCTTCTTTGGTTCCTAATAAGAGACACCTCTGGACTGCTTATGTAATATTCATATGCATAACATATTCTTGTTGATTAAGGAGGTGAGTGATTCCTATGAGCTCTGCTAGCACTCCTAGAATAATCAGCCCTTCCACGATCATCACTTATTTCATAATACATTCATTCTTCCTCTTGCTTTGAGCCATTCTTTGCTTGTCCTTGCAACTGATTTAGGATCTGCATCACTTGATCCTTTATCTAACTTTTCTCTCTCATCAGCCTCTCATTGTCTTCCTTGTAGCTCTGCACTTCTATTTTCATGCTTCTTACATTTTCTATCAATTTTTCTTTCTCCCCTTGGCCCTTGTTTTCGTTGTATTATATCTCTGCATTAAAAACTCTGGTATTCTTGCCTTCGGCCTCTTTATAATGGTTGGGGGTTCCCTCACCTTCTTCCATTTCTCAAGTATGCATTTTGACCTGTTATGTTTAAACCCCTTAATTCTGCAAAATGTGGAAGTGACCACTTTGTGAGAGTTAAGCATATGACGAACAAAATTTGCCAAACAATGTTACATGTCCTTTTAATTCATGAATAATGCACACACACACACACACACACACACACACACACACACACACATATATATATGCATCATATAACACTTTCATTTAGAAACTCTCACTCTTGGAGATGAATGTGTATATCTATTTTGATCTCTTTTTGTGAGAGATCTGAGTTTTCTTTACACATTTACACCAAGAGTTCATCCAAATCTATTGTGGAACAAACTATAAGTGTACTCTGCAGTTGAATTTGGAAGATTAAAGTTTTTTTTTCAATATGAAATCTCTGTCAAATCTTTCTGTGTTAGAATTATTCTATCTGAAAACATGTGGTTTAAAATTGATCGAGGGCTAAGATCGACGGTCATAATCCATTGTGAATATTGTATATGCACATGAGTTAACGTCGGGGCCTCTTCTCGTAATTTAAAGTCAATACAATTTTTTTTGAGTTTGAAATCTGATTGTAGATTGGATGATATGTATTCATTGCGGAGATTATAAAGAGCAGTGGTGGATCCTACCTTTTGCAGACTCGTGCAATTTTTATGAAATACATCATTATACATTTGAAATCCGATTATTGTTTGGAAATTTAATATTACGTGGAATATTAAACCAAACCTCCATTGTAGATATGTATATCTAACGATTGTTGTAGGTCTGTGGGTTCATTTAAATAGTTTTATTGACATCAATTGCATTACTCACTTAGTATGGTGCACCCGGGGTGCTACGTGTTAGAAATACATAGGTGGCACATGGTCCATTCAACTATTGATGCATATCAAACTTCCATTGGCACAAATGACTTGTCAAACACATGAAATAGATGGTCACGTGGCATGCGTACAGTGGTCCACATCACCCTAGGTGACATCAACATACCACATCACTTCCGTATTATGTGACTTCATAATTTTGGGCTTCGACAAAATTTTTACCTACACACCTCTATTCTCCCAACGTCAAATTTCTGAATACTCAGAGGATGCACTGATAGATGGTCCTCATTCACTATTTAGATCTATGGTCAACAGAAGATCTAAGACTCCGAGATTTGGGAGTTCCAGACTGTCCACACTCTCAATCCATCTAAAGTGCCAAGTCTCTAGACTACAAGATCTATGGTCAACAGAAGATCTAAGACTCCGAGATTTGGGAGTTCCAGACTGTCCACACTCTCAATCCATCTAAAGTGCCAAGTCTCTAGACTACAAGATCTGTTGCCACATATCCTCTATAATCAATGGTTGAGGTGGACTCCAGCCTTCGGGCCTTTGGGAGTCCTCGACCCCAACTTCATATACCTTGAATCCTCTTGAGTTCCATGTCTCTGAACTACGATATCTAATGCTATGTGTCCTCTCCCGATCAACGATGAGGATTTACTTTTCTCTTCAGAGCTTCGGGAGGTTTCACCTTCATCCCACTTCATTCCTTATGAACGTTGAATTGGCGAAATCTCAGAGTCTTTCTCAACAACTAAGCACCAAGGGGTGCTACATGGAAAAACATAAGGAATGGATAGGTCACCCTATCTGACATGTGACGGTTTCACCTTCATCACACTTCATTCCTTATGAACGTCGAATTAGCGAAATCTCAGAGACTTTCTCAACAACTAAGCACCAAGGGGTGATACATGGAAAAACATAAGGAATGGATAGGTCACCCTATCTGACATGTGACATGTGTCATATACTATCTGGCACAAACGTTCTTTGAAAACCATGAAACACAGTGACATGTGGCAAGAATCAAGTGTTTCCACATCACCCTAGGTGACGTCAGCAGGACATGTCACTTCACTGCCTCACGACATTGAGATTTTGGGACTTTGGAACTTCGGGAGACTTCTCCACACTACACCTCAAATTCCTCAAACATTGAATTCTCGAATAGGTTAATCTGTGGACACGGGTTCCCAAACATGAATGATCCATATTTTCTCTAGAGTTTGGGACTTTGGGAGACTTTCTTCCTAGCATCTTAAAGGATTTCTTCTCTCGGAGTTCTGAATCTTCGAACTACTGTAAGATCGACGACTCACATTTTCTCACACACAGATCAGATGATGGATTCTGATCTTCTCCACTTCGCTTCACCTCCTAATCTATGCTTGATCCAACGACCCAGAACTATCCTTGGCCAAATCCAACGGTTTGGTACTTCTCCCAGTGATCTAGGGCATAGATTCTCTCTGGGACTTTCGATCTTCTGGGCTTCAGTCTTCTTTTATGACAAGGAACTTGAAACTACCGAAGCAACGAAGTCTGAAGGACTTGAGGGTTTAACCTCCACGCTCTTTTCCCAAATGTAACGGTTCTGAAGGATTCATATCCTTCTCGAATAGATCCTAAGGTCAGCTTGCTTTCCTGAACCACTACACGTCTTAATCTTTCAACCACTGATAAGGTGCGTTGTCAGCACCTTCTAGCACTCTGCATCTCAATTTCTCTATACATTGGTGCTTAACAAGGTTGTGGCTACTTTACTCTTAGAGGAGGTGAGGAGGAAATCTTTTGAATCCACCAATAAGGATTTTTTTTTCATAGAAGATTGAATGAGAAATGTAGGAAGAGAGAAAAGGGTAGATTCAAATTTCATGGGAGGCATAAGTCTCCTAGAAAATACAAGACAAAATGTTGGAACTACAATAAGGTTGGGAATTTCATAGGAGACTACAAGGAACATAAAAAGAAGAATAAGAAGGAAAAGAATGATTCTAGAATGATTATTTTGAAAAGAATTCTCAAGAGGAACGTGGATATTCCTTTTTTGCTGCTTTGGAAACTTGTGCAGGCCAAAGTGCATGGTTGATAGACTCTGGATCTTCCTTCCATATGGATTTCCACCAGAACTGGTTTTCAATACTATACGAGAAATATGATGGTGGGATGGTATAGCTCGATGATGACTCTCTTCTTAGCATAGTTGGTCTTGGTAGAGTCTTTATTAGATTCCTTGATGGAAAAGTGAATGGGATTAGGGGATTTTGCACATTTTGAGTCTATCATGGAACCTATTATCAATAATAAAACTTAATGACATCGGTGTGCAAGTTATTTTCTCTAACAAAGGGTGTAAGATGGTATGAAGAGATATGGTGCTTTCTAAGGGTGTTCATGTCAGAACTTTATTCAAGCTTTATTGTGTACACCATTCAGTGTTATAGTTGTTCAATTATTGAAGTGGAGAGTTCAGTCAAATCTAGACCTTCACAATCATCCTATATCTACTTCTAATGATCATGTTTTTGGGGTACCTAAACAAGCTCTTTCTTTGGAAAACAAGTTTTATATAGAGAAGACAATGTTATCACAACAAATATTGAATCACATAGGTGAGAAGGGCCTATAGGCATTGGAAAACAAAAAATCTTGTTGATGGATTGATCAATTGTTCTCTTGAATATGATTTTTGTGAGCATTGCATATATGGAAAATGGAACCATGTTCAATTTTATTCTAGTTCTCACAAATCTTTTGGGTTGTTGGGATCAATTCATTATAATGTATTTAGAGCAATTAAAGTTCCTTTGATCTCTAAGTCTTTGCATTAAGTTTCATTCATTGATGATTGTTCTAAGACATGAGTATATTTTCTTAAAACGAATTTTGAGGTTTTTAGTCAGTTTAAGGAATTTAAAGTTCTCTTAGAAAATCAAGCTAGTAGAAAGATTAATGTGTTGAGGATTTATAATGATGATGAGTTTTGTTCTATAGAGTTTGATATTTTTTGTAAGAAGAATGACATTGAACGACACAATAGAACTTCATATACCCCTCAACATAATGGATTTGCAGAACAGATGAATAGAACATTGATAGAGAAAGCTAGGAGTATGCTTAGTAGAGCCATATTATAAAAGAAGTTCTAGGAATAAGCGGTTGCTACTACATTTTAATTGATTAATAGGTCTCCCACATTATCTCTTATGTATAATACCCCCAAGGAGGTCTAGAGAAAAATAATCCCTCACTTCAACATCTTCAATTTTTGTTGTTGTGAGTCATATGCTCATGTACCTATGGAGATCCGATCGAAGTTGGATAACAAGGTTGTAAAACATATCTTCATAAACTATGGAATTGGTGTGAAAGGGTACAAGATTTGGGATCCTATGGCTAGAAAATTTTGTATATAAGTAATGTTATTTTTAGAGAAGTCAAGACTTATCCCATAGTATTGTTTCCAAAGGAGGATGAGAAGAAGTCAATGGTTCAACTACCAACCAATACTAAGAAACATGGATTAGATATGAACAAGAAGTTCATGCTGAACCTCATGAAGAGGAGGGTTTAGAGAGTTTGGAAGAGAAGGAAGAAATTCCCAAAAATTTAAGGAGGTCCACTTGTCAAATAAGAAAACCATACATGTATAATTATTGTCTATATGATTTTAGATCTATTTTTTCTTTGTTTTCTAACATAGATGAGCCTCAAACCATGAAAAAGGAGATGGATATAGAAAATAAGGAGTCCTAGACATTGGCTATGGACGAGGAAATGGTTTCACTTAGAAATAATGAT
Organism: Picea abies; assembly: GCA_900067695.1. Taxonomy (NCBI): domain Eukaryota; kingdom Viridiplantae; phylum Streptophyta; class Pinopsida; order Pinales; family Pinaceae; genus Picea; species Picea abies. The sequence continues at coordinate 3,327 of CBVK0101624749.1, read as the reverse complement.
ACATGGGAATTGCCACTATTGCCTAATGGATGGAAACCCATTGGATGTAAATGGGTGTTCAAAAATAAGATTGGTTTAGATGGAAATGTTGAAAATCACAAGGAAAGGTTGGTTGCAAAAGGGTGTTCCTAGGTTGAGGGGATAGGCTTTCGTGAGATATTTTCCCTAGTTTCTACGTTAACATCTATTGGGTTCCTATTATCTATAAAAACAAATTTTTATTTAGACATAGAATAAATGGATGTGACAATAACATTTATACATGGTGACTTGAAGGAGGAGATCTATATGACACAGCTAAAGAACTATGTTGAAAAAGGTAAAGAGTCATTGGCTTGCAAATTTAAAATGTTTTCATATCATATCAAACAGTCTCCTAGAATGTGGTACAAAAAGTTTGATTCTTTTGTGTTGGGATTGGGATTTTTGATATCCAAATCAGATCATTGTGTGTATTATAAATAAGATGGTGGTCATTTCCTTTTTATCACTTTATATGTAGATGATTTGTTATTATTTGGTAATAGTAAGGATGTGATTTGTGATTTGAAGTCTCAACATTCAACACAATTTGATATGAAGGACTTGGGGGATGCAAAATATATCTTAGGAATGTTTGATATGAAGGACTTGGGGGATGCAAAATATATCTTAGGAATGGAGATTAGGAGAGATAGAGAAAGTAGAAAGATTTGGTTCAGCTAGAGTAAGAATGTAAACTCTATGATATAACAATTTTTCATGGTATATTGAAGACCATTGACTGTTCCAATTTCCACGGGAACTAAATTTTCAGTTAATAAGTTTCCTACAACATCCGTAGAGATTGAGGATACGAATTATTTTTATTATGCTACTGTAGTTGGTGGTTTGATGTATGTTATGGTTTGTAATAGAATAGACACTGCCCAAGTAGTGGGAGTCTTTAGTTTCATGGATAATATTGGATGTGAACATTGGGTTGTAGTGAATAGGGTCTTTAGAGATTTGAGAGGTACTTCTGAGTATTCCATTTGTCTTCATAACGATGTTTCAAGGGACCCACATAACGATGTTTCAAGGGACCCACACTTAGTGGATATACGAGGTTATGTGGATTTTGATTAGACAGGGAATGTAGATACAAGGAGATCTATGAGTGGATCTGTGTTTAAATTGTTTGGTAGAATAGAAAGTTGGATGAGAAAGAAACAAGTTGTGGTCACTTTATCCACTGTAGCAGTAGATTATATGGTAGTTTCTCATGTTCGTAAAGAGGCCATTTGGCTTATGACACTATGTTCAAAAGTAGGGCTATGTCAGAGAGATATTATAGTACATTGTGATAGAAATAGTGCTATTTGTTTTCCTAAGAACCCAACCTTTCATGAGAAGAAAAAGCATGTATATGTGTGGAGTACCATTTTGTTATGGACATGGTAGAGGATGGAAAGGTGATACTAGAGAAAGTTGACAATTTGCATAATGTTGTAGGTATAATGATGAAACCAATGAGCACAAGTAAATATAAGTGGTGTTGTGATTCTATGGACCTTATGGCCCCTACCAATTAGGTCAAAATTTTATGCATTCTCTCTTATAATCTTGCAATGCATATGGAAAGTGGGATAATGTTAGGATAAGTGTGTCATACACCTTGTAGTCCTATAGTGTAGTAGGTAATTATTGTTGAGAAGTAGAAGGAAACAAATAATGAGGAATAGAAAGGAAACAAATGTTAAGTAGTGGTAGGGAATAAATGCAAATCATCAATAGGAAATGAATGTTAGTAAGTGGAAGTTGGCCAATTAATTTCTAGTGGCCTCTAGCATGTACAATTGGAAAATCATAAAAGGTTAATCATTTTTTTATGCCTATTTATTGAGTGTTAGGGTTGGAGGATAACAACACATGTGAGTTTTAACTTTTTCGTATGCTAACAAAATTTCTCTGGAATCCTTATGCTACTGCTAAACACTCTTGTTCAAAGCATAGAGAATCAGTAATGTATTGTGACAATTTAGTTGTTCAATAATACATTGAGTGTGCCTTAGAGTGTAGGGTTTTTCTCTTGAAAGGGATTTCCCTAGGAAATTGTTGTGTATCAGTTCGCTATTTATTTTTGTTCATTTTTTCTTCTCATCTACAATTATTTGTTTAAAATTTTCTATACACTCTTCTTTCATTGGTTAGTGTAGAAATTTATCCTACACCTTCTCTTCCTTTCAATTTTGATGACAATTGTTTAGAAGTTGTAAATCCATGATGAATTGACAAGTGCTTATAAACATAGTAAATGTCTACACTTATAACATTCATAATATATGTAGGAATGCTTTTCTTTAAGGACTAGCTAACATGTTCCTTTATAGAAGGGGTTGTTACTTTTCTTCAAAGTATAAGATACAAACAAAAAAAATAAAATTGAAATGGTAATCTAGTTCATGTATAAATGGAATTATTAATTTGTGGTATATTGGTTGAGATGGTAACTTATAAGAGGTTGATGTTATTTGGGATACTATTAAAGTGTTTACATGAAGTATTAAAAATGATGTCTTTTTAAAAAAAGGAACTTTGTAACATTCATGTTTTCCATAAAAACATCAATGGAAGTTTTATACTTATTTAGGTCTCTTTTGTAGGTTTGTACAAGTTAATGCTTTCTTCTAATCACATTTTATTTGAAAGAAGTCTAGAAAAACAAAAATCTATCGAATTGGAGGTTTTCTTTTAGTACATGCTTAATACTGAATGGAACAACATACTAGTTGAAGAAAATAAAAGTTTTTATTCCATTGTTAAAAGTAACAATAATAATAAAAATTATTCCATTTAAAAAAAAATGATATCTTCTACATAGAATGACCATATTTATAAAGGTATATAAAAATAGGGATATTACATTTGACCATGTCTCCTTTTTTATTTTAATATATTTGAACATGTCTCCTTTTTTATTTTAATATATATAAATAGGCATGTTGTTGGAAGATTGGTTGTTGTCATTGATGTCAACCCTAGCCATTGGATTTTAGACCCCACAATTGATCGAAGTAGATAGACATGAAGGAAATTACACATGCAGATAAAACACCCATGGATGGATATTATAAATCATGTCACTTTCGGTGGTATGTGGCATGTCACGTGGATCCTCACGATTGAGGAGAAATGATTTTTTGAAGATGACAATGTGAATTGAATCAGAAACTACATGCTAGCCCTAATGTTAAAAGGAAGTGACATAAAGCGTATAAATACATATCATTATACATTCATTTTAAATACACACAACTTTTTTAATGAACAAGGAGATATAAGTCAAATTTCAGAGGAAATATGAAG
>CBVK0101624727.1:0-20559 GCA_900067695.1 Picea abies | reverse complement strand
GGAAACTTATATAAGTTAGGCATAGATGGGATACTATGACAATGTGTGCTAGAACATGAAAGACCTATGATTTTAGAAGAAGCACATGATGGAATTGCAGGAGTACATTACACAGGAAAGGTGGCAACGCAGAAGATCTTGTGTGCAGAGATATGGTGGCCTACCCTCCTTAAGGACACAAAGGAATATTTCCAGAGATGGGATATTGTTTAGAGAGTATGAAGATGAACACGAAGGGATGAGATGCCCTTGAATCTGCAAGTTACCTTACAAGTGTTTGACAAATGGGTAGTGGATTTTGTCGGACCAATTAACCCACCAACAAGAAGAACAAGATCCAGATACATAATTACCATGACAGACTACTTGACAAGATGGGTAGAAGAGGAACTAGTTATAGATTGTAGCGTGGAGACAACAATGTCATTCTTGTTTGAGAACATAGTTACAAGGCTTGGATGTCCTAAAATACTTATGAGCGACTAGGGGACTTACTTTCTAAACAAAAAAATTACAGCACTAAAGAGTTCCAAATACAACATCGAAAGAGAAATCCATATCACCCACATGCAAATGGAACTGTGGAAGCCTTTAATAAAATAATAGAAAATGCATTGACCAAGGTGTGCAACATAGGGAGAGATGACTGGGATTTAAGGATCCATGTGGTACTCTGTGATTATAGAACTATAAGCAAGAAGTTGACAAGAAATACACTCGTTAAGTTATCATTCGGTCAAGAAGAAGTCATGCTCATGGAATTTCTTGTACCGATTCTACGCATTGCAGTGATGACAGACCTTACAGATTTTGGTGTAGTAGAAGAAAGGATATCACAGTTATTAATACTAGAGGAAGATCTTTTTAATGAAAGATTCCATCAACAAGATCATAATGCACGAGAAAATTCATAGCACAATAGACACAACAAACATAAGAAGTTCTAGATAGGAGATCTAGTACTACTTTATGACAACAAATTCTTACAACATCCAGGAAATTTTAGGATGCATTGGATAGGACCATACATGATTAGATATGTGACTGATGCAAGTGTTTTTCATCTAGAGAAATCGGATGGACATGAAAGTCATGGAAGGAATAGTGAATGGGGGACGACTAAAACTATATAGGGACATTCATCCTTCTATGCACTAGAGGAACCGTACAGCTTACAATTGTATCATAGTGTACTATAGGAAGTAAAAGATAAAAGAAGAAAGGAAAAGCAGGACAAGTAGGAAAAAGTATGAAAGAAGTAGTAGGACTACTTTTCCCCTACTCTGTCGCAGATAGGAAGAAGAGTAAATGGAAGGAAACACAGACAAGTATAAAAGAAGTAGGAAAAGCAGGACAAGTAGGTATGATACCAACTCTGAAGTACACCGACCATGATATCACTGATGAAAAGAAGTTTCCAGAGCTTGTACCCAGTAAGTTGTTGATGAGATTCATTAGTTCTGAGACCCACATGATCCTGATAGAACCATAGGTGTGGGAGAGGGGGTTGTAGAAAGAAGGTCTTCTTAACCTATTTGACATACCACATTTCGGACGGAGCCATGAGATCACCGCCTACGTGAAAGTGTTGCTAAGTTGTGTGCATGGAGGATATATGTGGTTAAATAGGCTAGTATCCATTGATATTGATCTAATAGTGTGCATTAAAAGTTTCCTGTCAAAGGGACTAGACCTTGCGTCTGATTTTTTTGATAAGAAGAAGGAGAAAGCTCTCACCAAGAGTATGAAAGACAAGTTTCACACATTCTCAGGATAGTGCAGTCTAGAGGTTTCTATCATAATACATACGATGGTAAGGTTTGTGACACAAGCCTTAGCCTGCAAATTACTGAGGAAACATAGAAAATATCAGGTCCCAACAATGGTTATAGCAGCTACCAAACAATGTGTATAGGGTGTCTAGATGAATTGGGCAACATTTTTGTTGAACCAATTTTTGAATGACTGCGAAGAAGCACAGGACAAGGGGACATAATTCCACTACTCTTTGTCATTAATCTTGATCGTACTAGCATCCTGGAGAGAGTTAGAAGACATTCAGTTTTTTAACTTGAGGGAGAATCCTTGCTTATCCGTGCATTATCAGAACCTTTGGTACACTACACATAAGGCGCTCCATGTGGACACTAATATCACATTCTATATCTACAAGAAATTTATCAAAGATAGCATAGAAAAGACCCCGCATATACTACCTCGAGTAGTCGAGGCATACAAGGAAGTGGCGCAATTTAAGGTAGGGCACCACCACATGTACGTTGAAGTGAAGAAATACCTAGACCAACAATGGCTTCCAACATGATACAGACTGAAAAAAGAAGAGATGGGAAACATCATGGATGATTGGGAAGAAGAGTGCAATATTCCACCTATAGATATAGATCCATCAACGCTTGGGAAGAAGAGTGCAATATTCCACCTATAGATATAGATCCATCAACGCAACACAACCCATGAGTATAAGACGTCGATGAGGAGGAACAAAAAGAAGAAGAGGACGAGGACAAAGGAAAGGGACTAGAGGATCCATCGCCACTGCCAGCACCGCATAATGACCGTAAGAGAAAAGAGCTAGAGACAAGAAGACCCATATATCAACAACCCAAGTGAAAATCCATTAAGGAAGTTGTTATTAAGGAATTAACATAGGAATACTTGGAGAATATCGATGACTAGGTAAAAGAAGTCACTGACAATGCATTTCAGCACGCATCACAACAACACGAAGAAATGAACAGACAGATGTAAGTATAGATGGCATAATTGTGACATATGTTAAAAGTCACAAATACCATGCTAGGGCGACAAATGAAAGAGGAACCAACAACTAGTATGACCAATACTGGAGAGGTCAGACCCACAATCTCCATCAACAGAGATGCATAAATTACAAGTAGCAATGGGCACATTTCCACAAACAGAGGTGGTATGCATAAATTACAAGTAGCAATGGGCACATTTCCACAAACAGAGGTGGTAAATACAATGAATGAAAACCAAAAGTTGTATTCAGATGTGAATCATCTCAAAGCGGAGCAGCAGGCCCATGCGTAGAAAATAGAATTTTTTCAAGAAAAAACATACACAATGACAACAACTCAAGGACTCATCAAACAGGTAGTTGAAGAGGGCGTCAAGAAGGTGCAGGATCACGTGACAATCGAAAAAATCGATCAAAGTTTGCAGAAGGAACAAGAGGTTAAGGAAAAATCCGCAACAACAAAGGCGAACTTCGATGCATTCATGGCACACTGGAAACAGGCCTAAGTGGATCGGGATGATCCACATGTGAGTGTTGGGGGCATATTGGAGAGGCATTTTGGATAAGTTTTGGTATCTTTGCCAAAAAGGAAGTATAAGAGCAAAAGGAAATCAAAATATGGACCAAAGTGCATGACTGATCAAATTCCAAGGAGTGCGACAAAAGGACGTGTGACGAAGCAATGCGTAGAAGGTGGAAAACGATTATAAACCGTAGGGTTTGGGGACATTTTGTCCACTTTTGTAACGGGTTTTGGGGGACATTTTGTATACTTTTGTAACTTGTTTTGAGGGACACTTTTTCCACTTTTGTAATGGGCCTAGCGCTATTTGTATGTATAAATATGTAAGAAAGGAAATAGTAAGGGGGGATGCGTGAATAAGAGAAATGTGTGGTATGGTACATGTAAGTTGTGAATGGATTTTGGTAAGGGAGTCGAGTGGAGGAAGAAATATGTAGTATGACTGAGGAGTGAACCCACACTGCAACATAACAGCTAGGAAGGTTTGGGATGATATTATTATTGCATATTTTGTAGCTCAGTGCACTGTTGTAAGAAATCTATTAATGAATAATATAAGAAACCATTTGTTGTGGATGTAGCCCAAGTTGGGTGAACCACGTAAATCTATGTGTTATGGTGTGGTTGCAATTTATGTTGTTTTCTAGTTTATGTTGAATAAATGGACCATGTATGATATTGTAATTTTGCGCATAGATTATGTTTCATAACAAAGTAACTGTTAACTATGAGAACTGTGCATGTAAGTAAAGGGCATGAATGATGCCTCACTTCCCCTCAACACTACAGAACCTTGGTTTCTAAAATGCCTCTATATTCCTCGGGTGAGACTTCACTTTCTCTGCAGGTGATGCCGAAAGGACTGGTATCTAAGGGTTTTATTGGTATTTGATTGATTAACCTCGGGTCTTCCCCCTGCACACCAACACATTTATACCCAACAACTTATGGAAATTATTTTTATCAACAATTTATACCCACTGTTGTCAAGATATATTATACCCACTCTTCTCCAAAATAGAAATGGTGCTTTCAGTTATAATATTACATAATAGGGTATTTGTGCAATCCCGAGACAGAAGGAAATACTAATTTCATGTCAATTTGCTTTTTTTAATTAAGTTAAAATTCATGCAAATTTTCACAAGTTCAATGTCATTTCATAATCATTGTGCATTGTGGACATGATTTTATTAAGGTTTAATGAAAAACTATCTTGTTACCACCACATTTCTCCCATTTTAGAAAACATAGAACATATGCAATAATCATTGTGAGGTGTTCTGGCATTTTAAAATTAATGAAATCTATACAATGGAGCAATACTATAAAAATCTGGACAGATAGCCAATGCCTATTCACCTCAACAAAGAATAAATTTAAACGTGGGATCTAATGAGTGATGAGAAATTCAAAGAATCCTAATTATACTCATTAAAATGGGATTCCTCTATAGTTGAACAGATTAACAAAATTTTCCACATATGGTAGTTTAGCATTATTAACACAAGTAATTATAACTCCTCAACTCAAGTAGCACCTCTAGCAATCATCTTCTAGTACTGCAACAAAGAAACTTGGAGCTGGAATTTGATCTACTTATAAAACCTGTCAATGAGTTCATCCACTTCTCTATCTACTTACCTTGCTCCTTCTACAGGCGGTGAAGTACTCAACTCCTCTCCATGATCCATTTGGTAGGTCTCCAGGCTACTCACCCCCTCACAAGACTGGATGGTATTCATTCGCTCCTACCAATAAGCTACAACAAAAGCAGGGGATTCATCCATGTGAGGCTGGATGCATGGAAAATAGTGATGAGCAGTGATGAGCTTCTTCTTTGTAAAATGTAAAGGTATATTTGTGGGGCTGTTGGAGCAAGAAAACTCATGGTAATGGAAGCCAACCCTGCGAGGAGATGTGGTCATGTGATGTCGATGAAACAACTATAAATTATTTTCGAACATCTTAAATCCTCTCTTCCTCAATACCTGCAAATATTCCTACAATAATGTCTCATGCTTTAATAGTCCTCCTCTCATCATGAAAATGACAATCCTCAACACTTTAACAATCCTTTTCTCATCATAAAAATGGTGATCCTCAACATATTCCACATTCAACTCTTCTTTCTCACACCTCTTTCTCCCTCTTCTAACCCCATCTTTCTTATGAGTTTCTATACAAGTCTATTACAGTCTAAAAAATTAATGCCCAATGCCCTAGAATATCAATTATCAGGGAAGGTTATACAATTCAAAAGACTATCAACCACTATGCCTTTCAAACTTCTCAATCTTAACACTTATGTCTTCTTTAAATTTAAAAATTTATAACCACCCAAAAAAATAAGAGGTAAGAGGTTGGTTATCAGTTTCATTCATAAAAATACAAAACCACTAAATCCAACCTAATGGCTATAATGATTCTACACCTTTCATGTTGAAGAAGCCTACCACTTTTATGACAAAGCCTACCACCACTCTGATTCCATTTATCCTACACCTTGCAAAAACCTACTAAAATAAATTTTCCATTAATTCCTTTGACTTGCTAGAAGAGTGAATAAAGATCAAAAAATGACTAAAGGAAGTGGCTCAAGATCACAAAACTTGGGTGCATGTTTCTTTGTCCTATGATTGACTATTCTTAATTGCATATACTATTCTTATCTTCTTTCTTTCTCCAATGCAAAGAGTCCAAAGTCTAGACTACACAAAGCAACTTGTACTGCATTTTGTTCAGAGTAAAGAAAAGAAGATGGCAGCAAAGACTAGAAGGATTGAAGATGTATGTGAGATGGAGGCAAAGAGATTGTGGAATGTCAATTCCCTATGATTGATTGTTCTTAATTGCATAGATTATTCTTGTTAGAAAATCAGGATTGCGAAGCAATAAAATAAAACAAATACGCAAATAAAACACAAACGATACACAATACAATAGAGACACAGATATATGTGGTTCACCCAGTGTGGGCTACGTCCACCAGAGAAATTACCATGTCCTTTGATCTGAATTTATGAGGGAACGAAAGGAATAACAAACTGAATACAATAACACAAAGATATAGAGAACAACAACAGATATCCAGTCAACAATAACTTCTATTGAATAAATAAAATATGTTGAAACTGTAAAACTGGAAAACTGGAAACAACTTGATCAAATGGTGGTAGTTATCTCTGAGAAGAGATGTGGCTACTATGCGCATCCATCTGAGTAGAAAATGATTATAATGAGGCTCCATATGCCTTTTTAATATTACTCATGGATTCCAAAACCCTAGACATCCAAAAACCTAACCCTAGGAGATGAAATGCCAAAATTTATGTGGGCCCCGATGGGTAAGTTGCGAGATCGGTCTCGGCATTCCTGCTGAACCGCTCTTCCGATCTCACCACTTTTATGACAAAGCCTACCACCACTCTGATTCCATTTATCCTACACCTTGCAAAAACCTACTAAAATAAATTTTCCATTAATTCCTTTGACTTGCTAGAAGAGTGAATAAAGATCAAAAAATGACTAAAGGAAGTGGCTCAAGATCACAAAACTTGGGTGCATGTTTCTTTGTCCTATGATTGACTATTCTTAATTGCATATACTATTCTTATCTTCTTTCTTTCTCCAATGCAAAGAGTCCAAAGTCTAGACTACACAAAGCAACTTGTACTGCATTTTGTTCAGAGTAAAGAAAAGAAGATGGCAGCAAAGACTAGAAGGATTGAAGATGTATGTGAGATGGAGGCAAAGAGATTGTGGAATGTCAATTCCCTATGATTGATTGTTCTTAATTGCATAGATTATTCTTGTTAGAAAATCAGGATCGCGAAGCAATAAAATAAAACAAATACGCAAATAAAACACAAACGATACACAATACAATAAAGACACAGATATATGTGGTTCACCCAGTGTGGGCTACGTCCACCAGAGAAATTACCATGTCCTTTGATATGAATTTATGAGGGAACGAAAGGAATAACAAACTGAATACAATAACACAAAGATATAGAGAACAACAACAGATATCCAGTCAACAATAACTTCTATTGAATAAATAAAATATGTTGAAACTGTAAAACTGCAAAACTGGAAACAACTTGATCAAATGGTGGTAGTTATCTCTGAGAAGAGATGTGGCTACTATGCGCATCCATCTGAGTAGAAAATGATTATAATGAGGCTCCATATGCCTTTTTAATATTACTCATGGATTCCAAAACCCTAGACATCATTCCAAAACCCTAGACATCCAAAAACCTAACCCTAGGAGATGAAATGCCAAAATTTATGTGGGCCCCGATGGGTAAGTTGGTACCTCAACTTCTCGAGGTCGTAAATTTTGCATACGACCTCTGTTTTAGGCATGAGATAGCTCGTTGGAAAGGTATTTTCGAGAAATACACATTATCCTATCAAAATTTGGATTCATCTACATTTTAATTGTGGCAAGCCAAAAAAACATTATTTAGGGACCCAAAACGGCCCTGGAAGTACAAAAAAACGTACTAACATGAAAACTTCCAAAATAAGCTAGTTGGATTAGGTGGGGTGGCACCAGTATCCACCTAGAATATGTGTAGGGCTTCAAACAACCCCAAAAGTGTAGAACCCATGATTACAAAGAAGTACAAAAGAACGTGTTGAACTAAAAATTGTCAAGAGGAGCCATTTGGAATAGGCGGGTGGCCACCAATATCCACCTGGATCATCCCTCCCCCCTTAGGACGAAATGGTCTCCATTGCATTGAGTTCCCCCATCAGGTGAGGAAACTTATGCTGAATTTGGCTCCAAGTGAGCCACTTGCCTTGGTGTAGGAGCTGCCCTACCTTGACAACCCAATAAAGTTGGATCCTCTGATGGTGAGTGCCCTTGACCTGTGTGTCCACTATCTGATCAGTGGATGCATGTTCCATGCATTTAAGGTTGAGATCTATTGGTGTCAACTATTCTGCGATCTCTGAGGTGTCCAATAATGGTGGAAAATATGGCCAAAGGAGGTCCACATTGAACATTGGGTGCAAGCCAAGGAAGGGTGGAGTGTTGAGCTCAAAATAATTTCTACCCATAGACTTGGTGATAGTGTAAGGCCCATAGTGAAGTGGGAGGAGCTTCTGATGGGGCCCTGTAAGGTGCTCTTTCTGCAAATGTAACCAAACCTTGTCTCCCACTTGAAACTAGTGCGGTACCCAGTGTTGATCATGGAGCTGCTTGTACTTAGCATTGGATATCTGCAAAATCTCACGGACCTGTTGGAATATGTGATAAATTCTCTCAATGAATCTGATGGATTTGTCGGCCTCAAATTGAACATGGGAAGATTCTTCATGTGTGGTTGCAAGAGGTAGTGCAATATCAATGGGACCCAAGGGTTGGAATCCCATCCCCACCTGAAACGGGCTATGGTTGGTGGAGCTATGGAGAGATTTTTTGTAGCTATGATGAACATAGGGAAGACTCTCATCCCACGTACACAGATGCTTAGAGTTGTACATACACAGGATGTGCACAATAATCTTATTGAAAACCTATGTCTGGCCATTGGTTTGGGGGTGGAAAGCAATGGATTTAGTGAGCTTGGTATCCAACAGTGACTAGAGACTCAACCAAAATGTGTTGAGGACCTTGTTGTCACGATCTGAGGCGATGGTCTTTGGTATCCCAAAATGGACCCACGCTCGTTTGAAGAAGAGCTTGGCAGTATATGTCGCTATGATGCTCTTCTTGTAGGATATGATAATTACTGTCTTTGAAAACCGATCAACCACCACAAATACATAATCATTTCCGTGCTTGGTGGATGGAAGGACATACATGTAATCCATCGAGATGAATTCCCAAGGCCTCTCAAGGGTAGGAAGAGGGGTGTATAAGCCTTGCTTCTTGATGGTTGGCTTGGCAATGGCACAAAAAGTATAAGATCTGATATACTTGTTGACGTCTTGCTGAATTTTTGGCCAATAAAAATGTTTCCGCAGAATGACCACAATTTTCTCCACTCCAAAATGTCTTTCCATTCGAATGTAGTGAGCCTCCCAAATCATATTTTCACGCTCTCTTTTGGGAACACAAAGGTGGCCTAGATGACATAATAGTCCATCTTGGATGTGAAAATCAGTGACATTCGTTCCTATACCCAAGAGTTAATAGGTTGTGGAAAAGTCAGGGTCATGCTAATAAAGTTGGGACCACTCAGATGTCTCATGCCTATAGAAATGGAGCATTACGGTGAGTGCAACAATGGGAGGGCGACTTAGGCGGTCAGTAACATGATTTGTACTCCTTGTTTTATGCTTGATGTTGAGATGGAATTGTTGTAGGTATGTGGACCATTTTTTATGGTGGTCGTTCTACAGCTTCCCCTGTGTCTATATGAATTGCAGAGGCTTGTGATCAGTGTGGATGATTGTCTCCTTTCCCAGAATGTAATGTTTCCATTGAAGACAAGCTTGCACAATGGAATACATTTCTTTGTCATAGGTGGGGTATCTAAGAGTGTATCACTATGATGCTACTTGATGACCATGTTGAGTGAGAAATGTGCCTACATCATAGTTGGAGGCATTGGTCTCAATATCGAATGGTTGTTGCATATCAACTAAGGAGAGTACTAGAGTTTAGCACAAGTGATGCTTAAAATAATAAAATTCTTGTTGTTTTGTCTGCCCCCATGCAAACTTTTCCTTTCCACCTCCCTTGGTTACTTGGTTGAGGGCCCATGCAATATGGGAGAAAACCAACAAGAACCTTCGGTAGAAGTTAGCAAGTCTCAAGAAGCTCTGAAGCTCAGTTAGTGTGGTCGGGATTGGCCAGTCATGAATGACTTGGATCTTATTTGGATCCACATGTACCCCATTCTCATCAACAATGTAGCCAAATTATTGGACCCTGTTCATGCCAAAAGATCATTTTTCCAAGTTGGCATATAGCTTGTGTTGTTGCAGAGTGCCCAAAACCTGTTGAATATGTTGCATGTGCTCCTCCCAAGTTCTGTTGAAGATGAGGATGTCATCGAGATATACCACCACAAAAGAGTTGGTAAAGGGTCTCAATACATCATCCATCAATCTCATGAAAGTTGTTGATGCATTTTTTAAGCCAAAGGGCATGACCAACCATTCAAAGAGACCTTGTTTAGATTTGAAATTTTTCTTCCATACATCAGTTGGTTCGATGGGAACTTGGTGGTAGATAGACTTTAGGTCAATCATACTAAAGAAATTTCCCCCCTTGAGTTGGTCAATAAGGTCATCAATTCAACGAATTGGGTACCAGTTCTTGACTGTGATTTTGTTTAATGCTATGTAATCAATGTAGAGTCGCCAGGTCTCATCTTTCTTCTGAACCAACACAATCGGGTTTCCGCAAGGGGAGGAGCTAGGTTGGATATGCCCCTTTTGAAGTAGCTCTTGGATATGGTGCTTCATTTTGTCATTTTCCATTAGCGAATGCCGATATACTAGTCCATTATGTAGCAGGTCACCATAGGTTAGATCAATTGGATGCTTGACTTGGTAGTATGTCGGTACCCTGGTGGGTGAGGAGAAGATGTCTCGGTATTCTTCCACGATATCGTCCACTTGATTTTATTGCAAAAAAAGAGGCTCTTTGTAGAGGTCATGGATGTGGCGGTGACCTTCTGCTTACTGCGAGCATAGATCACAAAGAGGATGAACTTCCTGGTCTGTGAAATGACCTTACAACATTTCTTAACAGAGATTAGAAAAATAGCGGTAGGCGACGCTACCTTTGGTATCTTGTACAATTGTCTACCCAAAGTAATAATAACACTGTGGAGTCTAGAATCATACACACCATGTCACTTCCACAAATATGGTTGGCCTAAAAGAACATCAAAAAATTCAAGGGGAGAAATACCACATGATACCTCATCTTTGAAGGGATTGATGATGTAGGGTAGACGACATTGTTGGTTGACGTGGAGATCTCGTCCTTGGCGAAGCCAACTGATGGTGTAGGGTTGCGGGTACGATGTTAATGGAAGTTCCAACTACTTGATGACCTCTGTTGAAATCAGGTTCTTTTGATTATCGTTGTCGACAATGAAATGCAACAGAGTCCCCTTTACCCACATCTATGAGTGAAAGAGGTGTTCCCCTTCCTATGGTTCTTCTAGTTCATTGGGTTGGACTTTGGTGGTAGCGACAATGGCATTAGGTTTGACATCGATGATCCTCTTCCCACTTTTCAGATTTGATTTGGAGTCAGAATATGTCTCTGACTTGGAATATTTCATCTCGACCACCAGTGACTACTTGGAGCGACATTCTCCGATGTTGTGCCAAGGGCTTTTATGGTATTCACACCATTTTCCCATGTCCTTCTTCGACTTCTCATTACTCTTCTTGGGTTTTGGCTTGGACTGGTTTTCCTGAGAGAGACCATATTTTCTCTATCCATTGTTGTGTGGGTTGGGTCCGCCTTTGCCCAACTTCGACTGTGAGGAATTGGTATATCCAAACTCTTGTCTCTTCTGCTTAAATTTCTGCTCGATCTTGACAGTATATTTATAAACTGCACCTAATGATGTGATGTCCAGAAACTCCATTTTTGTTTGAATGTATATATGCAGACAGTCGTGGTATTTGAACACCAGATTTCATTCAAAGTCTTTTATATCCAATTTGGTGCATAGGGTATGGAAAATATTGGTGAAATCTGGTACTGTCTGGTCCCTTTCCTGACGCAACATGGTTCATCTTGTGTATTGGTCCTTGTACCTTCCAACAGGGTAGTATTTTTATTTAATGGCATCCCTAAAGGAATCCCATGTGGGGGAGATCACAAATATTTCATATTCCTCTATGGAACTTTGCTCAGAGTAAGTATCCCACTAGTCCTTAACATGGGGGGTGGCCTTGAGGAGTGCAAAAGTAATATTTTCCCTGTTGGAAAAATTGTGGACTGAAAAATACCTTTCGAGTATATTTATCCATTTATCTACAACATCTGCGTCTATCAATCCTTCAAATAATGGAATATCAAGATTTAATTATACCTTGAAGGGGGTTGCATGGCCTCTTTATGAAGATGTGTCTCCTGTGGGAAGTTGTCGAAGGATCTGTACAAAGTTGTCCATCATTTCGTTCCTTTGTCACACGAGAGATTCCTTGAGCAACATTTTAAAAGGATCTCCTGCTCCATCATATTTCTTCTCATCCCCCATGGGTTGTTTTCGGGATCAACATGGCCAATCTTGCAAAGGCTCGACTAGTTCGAGTCCCAACTTCTTGTACTTAGATCTTGTCAAGGACATGCACAGAGAAAAATAAATAAAGAGCAGACCACTCTCATACCACTGATCTGTATTTATGAGTGGACCGAAAGGAATAACAGACTGAATACAATAACATAGAGATATAGAGAAAAATATATATCCAGTGAACCATAACTTCTATTGAATAAATAAAATATGTTGAAACTGTAAAACTACAAAACTATAAACAACTTGCTTGAATGGTGGTAGTTATCTCTGAGAAGAGATGTGGCTGATACACACATCCATTTGAGCAGAAAATGATTACAATGAGGATCCATAGGCCTTTTTGACATTAATCATGAATTCCAAAACCCTAGACATCCAAAAATCTAACCCTGGCAGATGAAAAGCCAAAAGTTATGTGGGCCTCGATGGATAAGTTGGTACCTCAACTTCTCGAGGTCGTAACTTTTGCATACGACCTCCGTTTTAGGCTCATGATAGCCCATTGTAAAGGTATTTTCGAGAAACACAGATTATGCCATCAAACTCTAACTACATCTACAGTTTGATTGTGGAAAGCCAAAAAAACATTGTTTAGGGCCCCAAAACGGCCCTGTAAGTATAGAAAGATGTACTGACATGAAAACTTCCAAAATAGGACAGTTGGATTAGGTGGGTGACCACCAGACTCCACCTGGAAGATGTGTAGGGCTTCAAACAACCCCAAAAGTGTAGAACCCACAATTACAAAGAAGTACAGAAAAACATGTTGAACGAAAAGGTGTCAAGAGGAGCTAGTTGGAATAGGTGGGTGGCCACCAATATCCACCTCGATCATCCTTCATTTTTATTATCCAACAAAATGAAGGGATACAACCTACAAAACACATGTTGTAACTTCCTCTTATTTCTCTCATAGCCTCCTCTCTCAGAATACAATATTCACACACATACACAGTCGTGATATAATTCCCTCATAAAAGAGGGTTGCCTTCTAGGGAAAAAAACCCTAACATAACTTCTATCGTTAGATCTGCGACCTTATAATGAACGATCCATATTTACTATGAAATTACAATATACATTTACAAGGAAAATTTTCCTTCGGGGGATTTACCCTTGAACCTCCATCGGGGAACGCTATCCCTCAAACCCCTGTCGGGGGTCCGCTTGCCCCCAAACCCCCCACTTGAGGGGATGATCCCCTCAGACCCTGCAGGGGGGGAAATCCCCCCTACAACCCCCTTGCATGGAGGGGTGTAGAATATTCTGGGGTGTACAGTCTTCATGGGGTATAAACACGACTGAAAACAAAAACCTATGAAATAGGAAGATAATTGGGCACCAAAACCAATAGAATATGGTTGATAATGGCTAGTTATGATCAACTATTGTAATGTACCTGCCTACTACAAATGAAATTTAAAATTCCCCATACATATAAAATAAACAAAGGGGCAACAAGCCCATAATTTAACATGCATCTAATAACATATTTTAAAACATGAATGCAACCATTCAAACATTAAAACACAACATTCGAATACAACTATTTACACAACAAAATTAACATAATAAACATCAGGAATAATTTTAAGGATGGAAATTTATCTCAGAATGTAGAAACATTGGAAAATCATATTGGTCTTTCATATGGAAACTTTAAAATTTTTGGCGATATTTTTGTATAAATATTCAATTTTCTATGGATTTTATATATTTTCTATAAAATTTGGGCGAATCACTTTTAGAAAAAATGGAAATTGGTGAATCTTCTTTTTGGAAAAAGAATGGAAAATTATCCCATGGGTGATATATAGCACCTAAAATTTTCCTTAATAAACACAACATAAAACTTATCTGTTTATATAATAACCAACTGACTGTATATAAAGGATCTTCCTCCCATCCATAAGCTTGTTGTTTATTTTCTCTCAACAACAAGTCACCCCCGAGTTGAGGCTATGAGTCCACAAGGAGGTCTGGCCCTCTTGGTTGTCCATTGTCCACATTCAACAATCCAAACACCTAGGTTCTACTCCAACAAAAAAATTTCAATCCACCAACTCTCTTCCCCTCAACCTTCACAACCCAAAGAATGGGATCTCCCTTCTTTACCATGTAGTTGCTTGGGCCTTCTCACTTCCATCCAGGGCTCTAGTGCACTCGGTTGGCTAGGAATCTCATAGTTGGGGACTCCAGGAACTTTCATCTAGTCCAAGAGTGCTTGCAACAACATTCACAAGGCTTTTGAGTCATTTCCTTAACAGGAAAAATGCTCCACAAGAACCAAGTCCTATTCTATAGACACATAGGACACATTTCCAACATAAACATAGACCAATAATGGCTTCCTTCAAGCACAACATAGCTGGTGCTCTTTCCAACACTTAGCTCTCAACATGAAAAAAGTGTCCTCTTTTTCCATTTGAATTTCCTTTTCTCCAATTTATGTCAACTCTCACACTCACCAATGTTGATTGTACTTCAACCCACTGAACCCAATAACTATGGGATGTGACTTCTCACACCCACCCTCTTACATGAATTTAATGTTTAAGTGTCTAACAAGTCAAAAGGAGGATTATATAGTAATGACACATTAACTCAAGAAAAATACATGGGTTTCCCTTAGATCCCCCCTTTATCACCCCTCTCTTGTGGAATCATAGCCCCCCATTGTTACCGCCCCTCTCATATTGCAACCATTGACTATTATTTTATTAATTATTTACATGTACAATTTACATAGCTCATTCCTCAAACATATTAATCAATACATGCACTCTATCCTAAGACATATTTACTCACCAACCTAAATCAAATTTACATAATTAAATTAAAATTAATGGGGATTAAAATAGGGGATGTTACATTCCCTCCCCCTTATTTTTACATTGTCCTCTGTGCACAACACCACATAGGTGTACATACCCAATGTAAAATGCTAGGCTCTCCAACCTTTAACAATAATATAGGTTTTTCGGCCTAATATTAGACAAGTATTCTAGCCCCCCCACTCGCCCCCCTACACACACACACACACAAAGACACCCTGGCCAAGACATATATACATAGGCACTTTGGCCCAAAACCATACACAATGATATAACATTTTATAACTATGGAAACAGTTCCAACCAACAATATCTATTTCCCCTTAGTCTGCACAACCCAAGGAAATTTAACCCCTTCTCTACACTGCAGTCCCTTGGGTTGTACCACTCCCCTCCAGGATCCAATGCACAACCAAGGAAGTATCAGATATGTAGCTCTAGGAATTCCAACTACAACAGCTTTCACAATTCGTCAATTCCCACAGTAATTCCAACCAACAGGATCTCATTCCCCTCAACTTGCACAACCCAAGGAAGTGTACCCGCTTATGTACATCATAGTCCCTCAAGTTGTACCACTTCCCTCTATGGCTCCAACAGAAGGTCAAATAGGAAGTCTTAGAGTTGTGGTTCCACGAACTCCAACTGTGATAATGGAATCTCCAAAATTTCAAATAGTTGTAGATGTGCCTCACACATTTCATATTTTAGCTCCACTTTTCTTCTCTCGAGCTACAACAAGTCCATTGGACTATACTTATTCCATGCCTTTTTTCTTGAGATCTGCTTCTTTTTTATGCTCTTCTTTCTTGGCACTTAATTTATGGTTCCATTCTTTAGTTGTTCTAATATATCCATCATGAAAACATATATTTTATAGTCATTTTCATGTAAAAATTATCTTATTCACATGAATTTTCAACTCCAAAATACAAGTAGGTATTCAAAATAAATTTGCAATCATAAACCAATTCTTATCTATATGGTTATTGCTCTATTTCACAAAGCTTCCATGGGAAATAATTCATCTCACTATCCATTATGACACACCCTCATGATTCCAACCACCATGCCAAATGCATTCTTGAGTTGCCCTTTCGTTTCTATACTCACCCTCCAGGCTTAGGAATCCCCTTCATTCCTGCATAGTTCCTCAGGCGATCCATTTTTCCAAGTTTTTCACATGCAATGAGAGTGCCGAATCCCCACCAAACATTCATTGGCAGTCCATAACCTATGGAAATCATTGGGTTAACATGTCATAATAATAATCTTCTTCCCGAGATTTCCATTTTCAATAACCACCATCTCATTTGTATCACAGACATACATTCATCATGATATATCATCATACCAATTCATTTATTAATTTTCCAAATATGTTTCATATAGGAAATTAAGTTTCCCAAGCATGAGATTTCTTCTCAAAATGTTTGTCTCTTTTAGTAGTAGGCATCAATCTTCCTTATGGAATTACACCATTGCCATATCCAAGACAATTTTTCCTACAATTTTCTCAAATTTCATTCAACTAGATAAATTGTCAATATTCATGCACATTATCATCTCATTGCAACATTTGCAATCAACCCATGAAGTGATTTTAGAATTATGTTACTCTAAAAATTTAATTACTTACAACTATGGTTCATTTAAATGGAATGAAATTACCATTCCTTGCACATGCATTATATAGCATACCAAGATTTTCATAATGCAATCAAACATTATCAACAAACTGATATGCCAATACCCATGGCCACATCTACACAATGAATCCTTGTATTGAATCTGGAATACCACATATCAATATCATGTCATAGTGAGTTGGAAGGTCCTACCAATTCCTCAAAACATCATCCAAAATATTCCCAATTACTTGTTCAATCTTTTGGATACCTTCCTCTTCAAACCATACACAACACTAGAAATATAATCCTTTAGTTCTCTTCAGTGTCGACAAAGAGGTTTCATTCTAAACATCTATTATAACTAGGAAAATCAATTGATCACTTGTATAGCACTATGGCCCTTCCATATCCAACTACATCATGGTATCACACATGGATAACTCTACTAGCATTCATTGTTATATCCAGAATATGTCTCTTGACTTGACTTGGTTATGATCTCATAACCTATCATAACATAATATGCAATTAAATTTCATACAAACATTACAAAATATGTTTACATTCAAGGACATCTACCTTTACACACCACTTCAAATATTGAAATTTAATTGAGGGAATTCTTACCTCATTTTTCTTAAGAATTTATGCATAATAAGAAACCACATGCATACTTGCATGGTTGTTACAAAATTACTTGATGCTACCCCATCAATTGGTATTTTGTATAAGCTCCCATGCTCTCTTCTCCAACATTTTGATCAACATTTTTTTCCATCCTATTTTCTTCATACAGATGGTTACCATAAGCAGTGGCATCATCATCATTTTCAGCCATGCTATAAACACACACACATATATATTTTCTAGATACACAATCCATCATTAGTCTTATTCAATTATCATAACATCATTATTTCACATATAATGAAAAAGTACACTTAGTCTACAAGCATGTTGCAAGAATGTTTACACATGTCCACATGCAAAAATGCACATCAATATGCATTATGCATTCAATCTCATCACGCCCACTTCATGCACATTCATTATATCTTCATTGTATGGATCATGCATCAATTCTATCATGCACTCTAGTTCATATATGTTTTAGCATCTTTTGCTCCTTACAATTTTCCTTGAATCCTTTTGGATCTCTGCATCCCCGTGCACTTCCATTCTACTCATCTGTGCATTATCATTCTAATAATGTGTGCACCATTGTTCCCTAATATGAACCTTTTCTAGCAAGGTTCCACTTGGCCATTTTTCATTTCCAACCAATATTCCCTATTGGCCACTGTTTCCACTTAGGCAATCATCCCTAAATTTTACCTTGATAGACCCTTCCAACACCTTGGGATGATGTACTATGTATCATACCATCATATTGATACTAGAGTATTTTCAAACGATCTTAACCATCAACATCATGGCATCTATTGCCATTATCTATAGTTTCCCATTGGATTTCTATAAAAAAATTGAACACTTTTCTTTACTCCATATAGTAATTTCCTGTGAATATCTATCGTATCCACTCAGGACCAATCTAATCCCAATGATATGTCATGTTTATTATTGGAAATTTCAATCAATAACCTTTATTATTCAATCCGTTGAATTCTTTGTACCTATACCTAACATCCAGTATGCACTCTGATAATATAAGTGGCCTTCTTATTTTGAATATTTTTAGACAAAAGTGGCTAATTCCTAGCTAGGAGTTATTTTTCAGCCATTCCTATGCCTTCTCTCATATATGACTTTCCCATCCCATGAATCACTTTCCATCTCTGAGTTCCTTTTTTTCTTTTGTGGCAATCTCTTCATCGATTATTACATTTCTACCTTCATGGCTATGAAGTATTACCTTGATGTAAGGTACTTGATCTATTATAAGTTGAAACAAAAATATTGCAAAGAATAACAACAGAACAACACAATAGATGAAACCACAACACCAAAATAATACCTTATTGATAGGAAAAAATGTTCCTTGCCTCTTTGAGGGGGAAACCTCTAGCATAGCAACGCTCTATTACAATAATTCTCAAGTCAAAACTTCTCATGCCATCGAATCCTATTTATACTAGATATATCTATCAAAAGAACAATCTAGAGGAAGATATGTGGTCAGCCTTGAGTGAAGTCTACTTATAAGGTTGGAGTCGAAGAAACACCTTGTCTCCTTGAGAAAATTGACATTCGGAGCAACCTTGATCTGCTTGTTGCTTCATGCGATTATGATCCATGACTAAATTCTCTCTGAGGGTACAAAGAATATCCTCTCAAAATGTAAGAGTTTGGTCAACTGCTTGGACTTTCGAGACGTTGAGAATGTATGATAGAACTGAAGGTGGATTTTTTCCATATACTACTTCAAAAGGAGTCATGCAAGTAGATGTATGGTAAGAGGTGTTGTACCACCATTAAACTAGGGGTAACCATTGAGCCCACTAATTTTTTTGTTTATATGCAAAACACCACAAATATGTTTCCAAACACTTGTTGACAACTTCAGTTTGACCATCAGTTTGGGGATGATAAGCGGTGCTGAGATACATTTGTGTGCAATGTAGCTTGAACTTTTCTTTCCAAAAATTTCTGGTGAAAGTGGGATCTCTGTCAGAAACAATAGAATGAGGAATTCCATGAAGCTTGAAGATATGATCCATGAAAATTTGAGCCATAGTGGAGGTAGTGAAAGGGTGTTGAAGAGCACAAAAATGAGCATACTTGGAAAGACGATCAACTACCACCATGATAAATGACTTATTTCTCTATTTTGATAATCCAACAATGAAATCCATAGAGATATCCCTCCAAATAGCGGGTGGGATCGGAAGCGGTTGTAGTGTTCCCAGGGATTTGTTTTTCTCTCCCTTGTTGCATTGACAAACATCACATTCTGCCACAAAAGTGTGAACGTCCTATTTCATACCATCCTAGAAAAAAGTGTTGATATTATGGTAGCCACGGGAGGTATTAACCTCCATGTGTAACCCTGACGAGAATATAATATTTTGGGAAGAAACAAGTGTTGATTAAGGTTGGTTGTCATTGATGTCAACCCTTGAAGAAAGCCCCGTAGCACAAAGGTTTGGGTAATGGAACCAAGATTTTTTTATGTAAATATGACTCATTATTGTTTTTTCGTGGTTGATAATAAGTAAATATGGATGAACTCCAAAGTGGTCCCCTTATGGTGAAATCCCTCAGGGGAAGACGCTTTGTGGAGTAAGAGAAACCATGCTTAATTGTGAAATAACGAGATGAAGGACAATGAATTTGTTAGGGAAACTATCCTATATGGATAGTGATTTTCATGCCATGTCTGGTGGTATGTGGAACATCACATAACCCCTCACGGTTAGAGAGTTATGGCCATGAGAAGTTAGAGACCCTAGGTTTGGGTAATGGACCCAAGTTTGTTTGATGGGTAACAATATGCATTATGATATATTTTCAGATAATAATACTCTATATGGATAGCACATGTCATGCCATTTCTGGTGGTAAGTATAACGTCACATAACTCCTCACATTTTGAGAG
>CBVK0101624707.1:0-18175 GCA_900067695.1 Picea abies | reverse complement strand
TGCTAGGGTTTTTCTCCCTGTATAGGGTTTCCCCGGGGTACATGTGTTGTGATCTTGAATGCTGGTAATTCCTTATGATTATTGTTGTTCTAATTTATGAATGATGTCCAGCTAAGTTCTAAGTACAATCAGAATTTTTAAAGAAGTACTTAGTATTAAATCAAGCTCAAAATTTAACAATTCCCACGTGTGACCTCCTCATGCGCATTCACGTTTTTACTCTCATCATGTGGAGTGACTCACTTTTCTCACACCCACTTCTCTTAGTTCGCATGTGCTTCCTTATTCCTCACTCTTCCTTTCTTTCCTTCTTGCTTCTATCTTTCTAGTGCTAACCCTGCAAGAACCCTCCAAGCTAAAAACTATATTTTTTCCCCACATCTTGTGAAAAAATAACACACTAATAACTGTTGTTTTTTGTCCTATTTTGCAGAAAATCAGACCTTTATATAGCAGCAGATCACCCTAGGAACTCCCCCTGAGGTTGGCAAGCACCAGCCCAAACGAAGAGGGGTCTAGCCCATTACTCCTCACTCATTACTCCTAAACTTCCACTTCTAAAAACCCATGCACATCCTGTCCCTTATTCCCTCGTGTGACCTCCTCATGTGCATTCGCACTTTTACTCTCATCATGTGGAGTGACTCACTTTTCTCACACCCACTCCTCTTAGTTTGCATGTGCTTCCTTATTCCTCACTCTTCCTTTCTCTCCTCATGCGCACACACTCCTTTACTTTCCTCCTATAGCCTCTTATGCGTCATCTTGGATCTCCTTGGGTAAAGTGTGCCTCATACTCTATATATTGGATGGTTTCCATTGGTTATTTGTTGGATTTTGGCGTACTTCCTCTCTTGTACGCATTGGACCCTCAACCATCACTCATCCTAGCATGCGCTAACTCCTTATTCTCTTGACATGCGCACTTTCCCTATTCCCTAACTTCAATTTCCCTCACTCATTACTCTTTACATTCCACTTAAAAAAAAACATGCACATCCTCTCCCTTATTCCCACGTGTGACCTCCTCATGCGCATTCACCCTTTTACTCTCATGATGTGGAGTGAATCACTTTTCTCACACCCACTTCTCTTAGTTCACATGTGTTTCCTTATTCCTCACTCTTCCTTTCTTACTTCTATTTTTCTTGTGCTGACCCTGCAAGATCCCTCCAAGCTAAAAACCATCCTTTTTCCCCATGTCTTGGGCAGAATAACACGCTGTCCAAGACATTACAACCATTGTTTTTTGTCTTATATTGCAAAAAATCAAACCTTAAGACAGCAGCAAATCACCCTACGGACTCCCCCCTGAGGTTGGCAAGCACCAATCCAAATGGAGAGGAGTCTAGCCCATTACTCCTAAACTTCCAGTTCTAAAAACCCATGTGCATCCTCTCCCTTATTCCTATGCGTGACCTCATGCGCATTAACACTTTTACTCTCATCATGTGGAGTGACTCACTTTTCTCACACCCACTTCTCTTAGTTCGCATGTGCTTCTTTATTCCTCACTCTTCCTTTCTCTCCTATTGGATCTCCTTGGGTAAAGTGCCCCTCATACTCTATAATAATAATAATAATAATAATTTATTTTTGGCCAAGCCAGCACAACAAATTGGTGTATGAGACCCCCTTGTTTGTGGGACAAGGGACCCCCCTCCGCCCAGCGATTTGACTGGTAAAGTCTACGAAGGTATATATTGGATGGTCGGCACTGGTTATTGGTCGGGTTTTGGCAACATCAACATATTCTCTCTCATTCTTCTCTCTCATTCTTTAGTCTAGTTACTCTATCTTTGAGCAAGGTGATCATTGTATCGGTTGTGGACTTATCGATTGTGGTGCAATCAACCTTTTGGCAAGCCTAATAATAAAGAAGTCTGTGTTTGTTTTCCAAACCATCCTTCTTGTTGGTACTTTGTTAAATTTTGCAATTAGATTAGTGGTTTCTTACTATTCATTGTGGTTTTAAACGATCTTTTGAGTAGTTTCTTTCCTTCTTGCTTCTTTCTTGTGCTTACCCTGCAAGATCCCTCCAAGCTAAAAATTATCTTTTTCCCCACATCTTGGGCGGAATTAACACACTATCCAAGACATTACAGCCGCTGTTTTTCGTCTTATTTTGCAGAAAATAAGACCTTAAGACAGCAGTAAATCACCCTAGGGACACCTCCCTAAGGCTAGCAAGCACCAGCCCAAACATAGTGGGGTCTAGCCCGAGACAATTTGGGGCTTTACTCCTTTAATTAGCCATTTTTTCATCGCTGATATCAGAATTATCAGCTCAATTGGAGGGCGGAAAAGTGTGCTAACATTCTGTCAATGTTCACAGCATCCCTCTTTATCGGGTGAAAAGTGTATATAAAATCTCATAGTCAAAGGAAATACAGTGAAAAGCTTCACTCCACTCTAAACAAAAAATCAATCTTACCTAGGACCTGTATTCATACAGGTCAGAAACAAAGGAGAATGTTAGTAAGAACATGATACACTTAACAAAGATGGTTTTGTTCACATTAAAAATAAAAACCATGATACAATTAAAAATAGAAAGAAAAAGACAAATGACGTGAAGATCCAAAACCCATTACAACTTTCGGCAAGCAACAAATTAACATTCCTGGTTTTGTTCTAGTAAAATATAAGTTTGTTTCAAAGTTTTGACAGTGCAAATCTTTCTTTAACAAGCTTCAAACACATACTTCCAATAAAAATGAAAATGGTTTGGGAATTGAATCATATGCATTAAAACAAAATCATTCTTTCAAGTAACAAACATGTTATCAACAACTACGGTAATGGAAGCTTGTAGCAATGCGCGCGCCCCTGACCTAGCCCTGGTAATGCCTAGGGTTCCTTAGTGTGCGCCATGGCAGCTCAAGGAGGGGAGCCGCCGCCCCCTCCTTCCCCCTCCTCCTCCTTTCGACGTCTGGTAGAAGCCTGCAGCAAGAAGTCGACCATCTCAGAAGCCCCGAGTTTTGTCAAGAAATTGGATGATATACCAGAGATCGACCTGCCGCCTGAACACCCAATGAAAGTTGCCCTATCCCTTTCTGAACGGGGGCTTATTGGCCAGTTTATGGGACTCTGGCCCTCAACCAGATCCACAGACAACTGGATTCTTTCTTTAACAAGCTTCAAACACATACTTCCAATAAAAATGAAAATGGCTTGGGAATTGAATCATTCATATGCATTAAAACAAAATCATTCTTTCAAGTAACAAACATGTTATCAAGAACCCAATGAACAATTGATTAGGAAAAAAAAGATGGTTTTGTTCACATTACAGCCTTTGGCAAACAAAAGTTAACTAGATTCGAGAGATCTACAATTAATGTCAGGAAATATGTAGACTTCTTTATAGTGCTTATCAAAGAGGACTGTTCAATATCCCGCAATTCTGTTCAATATCCCGCAATTTTTTATTGGATGCCATAAGTGAGCAGAAAACAAACTCGATTTTCTGTCAATGTTCATAGCATCCCTCTTTGTCAAGGAAAGTTTGTAAGACAAGCACACATGGTAAATTCCAAGAGTCCCAACTATTGAATAATCTAAAACGAAAAAATACATTGCTAAAACAACACAAGGTTGACACAGACAGTGCCAGAAACGTATGCAACCCTGAACCTGAAATAATGACTTACAAGTCTTTCTATGGTGAGATGATGTTGAAATGCCTCTCCAAAGTAGAAATCCAAAGTAAAAACAATGTGATGTCGAATAGCTAACTTTATTCAAGAAATCTACAATTAATGTCAGGATATATGTAGACTTCTTTATGGTGCTTATCAAAGAGGACTGTTCAATATCCTGCATTTTTTATTGGATGACATAAGTGAGCAGAAAATAAAATTCCTTTCTCTGTCAATGTTCATAGCATCCCTCTTTATGGGATGAAACTGAGACGATACAAGATAAGTGTATATAAAATCTACTAGTGTGTACCTAAACGTTCAAACCATAGCCAAAGGAGATACTGTGAAAAACTTCACTCCACTCTAAACAAAATATCCATCTTAACTGGAACCTATATTCATACTGGTCAGAAACAAAAGAGAATGTTAGTAAGAAAACCCAATGAACAGTTGATTAGGAACAAAGATGGTGTTGTTCACATTGAAATTTGAAAATAAAAAACATGATATAATAAAAAGTAGAAGGTAAAGTGTACGACAAACCATTGTCAAAGGAAATACACACTATAGTGAAAAGCATCACTCGACTCTAAATAAAATATCAATCTTAACTGGAACCTCTATTTATACTGGTCAGAAACAAAGGAGAGAATGTTAGTAAGAACCCAGTGAATAATTGATTCAAAACTATGATGGTTTTGTTCACATTAAAAATAAAAAACATGATATAATTAAAAAATAGAAAGTAAAGGGGGCAATCAAATTTATTTTTTACGAAGATACACCTTATTGAAGGGTTAAGACAAGAATTTGTGAGAGCTATCGCCTGTAGATTGCAATCTTTTGCATTATCTCAAAGTTATTATCCAGTCTTTCACATGGAAAGCGACCTGGCTAGCCTGTCAAGCTGCAATATATTAGTCATAAGGTGAGGAGTAGAGTCATTATGGCCTCCTCATCTCCCAAACAAGCTATTGGTTTGTTTTGAAACAAAACAAAATTCCTAAAACAACTAAGGTTGACCCATATCCAGTGCCAGAAAAGTATGCAAACCTATTGTATAAAAAAAGATGTTAACTCTTGGTCAAGGCAAAATTTGTAAGGCAAACGTACCTTGTAAACTCCTGGAGTCGCAACTATTGAATAATATAAAAAAACAAAACAAAAGTCCTAAAACAACGAGAGTTAACCTATATCCAGTGCCAGAAAATTATGCAAACCTAAGCCTGAAAAAATGACTTGTGCGAGCCTCTTATCTGGTGATGTTAAAATGCCTAAAAGTAGAAATCTAAATTAAAAAATGTGTGAGGATAAATACTTACCTGTATTCAAGAGATCTACAGTTAATGTCAGGATATATGTAGACCTCTTTATAGTGCTTATTAAAGAGGACTGTTCAATATCCTGCATTTTTTTGTTGGATGCCACAAGTGAGCAGAAAATAAAACTCTATTTTCCGTCAATGTTCATCACATCCCTCTTTGGCAAGGCAAATCTGTAAGATAAACGCAGCTAGTAAACTCTAAGAGTCCCAACCACTGAATAATATTAAACAAAAAGAAAATCATGCTGAAACAACAGTCCTAAAACAATAAGGTTGACACATATGCAAAGCCAGAAATGCATGCAAACCTGAACCTGAAATGATGACTTGCGAATCTATTATATGGTGACATTAAAATATCTCTCCAGAGTAGAAAATCTAAAATAAAAACAATGGTGACATTAAAATATCTCTCCAGAGTAGAAAATCTAAAATAAAAACAATGCGATGACCAATAGCAAACTATATTTAAGAGATCTACATATAATATCAGGATATATGTAGACTTCTTTATAGTGCACTGTTCAATATCCTGCATTTTTTATTGGATGCCATAACTTATAAGTGAGCAGAAAATAAAACTCCTTTCTCTGTCAATGTTCATAGCATCCCTCTTTATCGGGTGAAAACTGTATATAAAATCTCATAGTCAAAGGAAATACAGTGAAAAGCTTCACTCCACTCTAAACAAAATATCAATCTTACCTAAAACCCGTATTCATACTGGTGAGAAACAAAGGAGAATGTTAGTAAGAACATGATAGAATTAACAAAGATGGTTTTGTTCACATTAAAAATAAAAACCATGATACAATGAAAAATAGAAAGCAAAAGACAATTGACGTGAAGATCCAAAACCCATTACAACTTTCGGCAAACAACAAATTAACATTCCTGGTTTTGTTCTAGTAAATATAAGTTTGTTTCAAAGTTTTGACAGTGCAAATCTTTCTTTAACAAGCTTCAAACACACACTTCCAATGAAAATGCAAATGGCTTGGGAATTGAATCATATGCATTAAAACAAAATCATTCTTTCAATTAATAAAAGTGTTATTAAGAACCCAATGAACAGTTGATACAAAGATGGTTTTGTTCACATTACAGCCTTTGGCAAACAGTAGTTAACTAGATTCAAGAGATCTACAATTAAAACAGGACTCTTCAATATGTAGACTTCTTTATAGGGCTTATCAAACAGGACTCTTCAATATCCTGCATTTTTTATTGGATTCCATAAGTGAGCAGAAAATGAACTCAATTTTCTGTCAATGTTCATAGCAATCCTCTTTGTCAAGGAAAGTTTGTAAGACAAGCACACATAGTAAATTCCAAGAGTCCCAACGATTGAATAATCTAAAACGAAAAAATACATCACTAAAACAACAGTCCTAAAACAATAAGGTTGACACATAGACAATGCCAGAAACGTATGCAACCCTGAACCCGAAATAATGACTTGCAAGTCCCTTGTATGGTGATGTTGAAATACCTCTCGAAAGTAGAAATCCAAGGTAAAAACAATGTGATGACGAATAGCTACCTATATTCAAGAAATCTACAATTAATGTCAGGATATATGTAGACTTCTTATGGTGCTTATCAAAGAGGACTGTTCAATATCCTGCATTTTTTATTGGATGCCATAAGTGAGCAGAAAATAAAATTCCTCTCTCTGTCAATGTTCATAGCATCCCTCTTTATGGGATGAAACTTAGATGATACAAGAAAAGTGTATACAAAACTTACTAGTGAACCTGAAGGTTCAAACCATAGTCAAAGGAGATACTGTGAAAAACTTCACTCCACTCTAAACAAAATATCCATCTTAACTGGAACCTATATTCATACTGGTCAGAAACAAAAGGAGAATGTCAGTAAATGAACCCAATGAACAATTGATTAGGAACAAAGATGGTGTTGTGCACATTGAAAACAAAAAACATGATATAAGAAAAAGTAGAAAGTAAAGTGTACGACAAACCATTGTCAAAGGAAATACAGACTACAATGAAAAGCATCACTCCACTCTAAATAAAATATCAATCTTAACTGGAACCTATATTCATACTCGTCAGAAACAAAGGAGAGAGTGTTAGTAAGAACCCAGTGTGTACAATTGATTCGAAACTAAGATGGTTTTGTTCACGTTGAAAATAAAAAACATGATATAATTAAAAAAATAGGAAGTAAAGGGGGCAATCAAATTGTTTTTTCTCAAAGATACACCTTATTGAAGTGTTAAGACAAGAGAATTCGTGAGAGCTATGGTCTGAAGATTGCAATCTTTTGCATTATGTCAAAGTTATTATCCAGTCTTTCACATGGAAAGCGACCTGTTAAGCTGCAACCTTTCAGTCATAAGGTGAGTAGGGCCATTAGCCTCCTCATCTCCCAAAGAAGCTATTGGTTTTGTTTGAAACTTAGACCAGGCTGGAGGGTGGACATGGTGCTGAATACTCCCCAGAAGTTTGTTCTGAAGCTGTATCATGAGGTAATTATCATCCTCCTGATATTGAAAATTCTGATTCTAAGTATGATAGTTTTTGGTTACTTTGTTGGGAGGATGCCTCCTGTGGCAGTTATCCCCGAATGGATCTTGAGATGTATGGGAGCCACATCATGTGGTCTGAAAAAGGGCTTCATTTATGTTTCAGTTTGCTAACCTGGCCCACGTACAAGAGATCTTGCATAGAGGTCCCCTTGGGTCTTCAAGAATACCCTTGTTGTCTTTTCTGCTTGGTCTTGGGATTTTCCATTGATAAAGCAACCCAATTGTTCTGTCCCTGGCCTCCCAATGCAACTTTAGCCAACCCTATAATGTATCTCTTCCCCTCTAAGGGGTTCATCTACCATCACCCTGAAAGGTTCTTTAACCCTCGAGCTCAAGGCCAAGTCTATGTTAGGATTAACCTTTCCAAGGAGCTCATCAAGTTTATACTCATCCAAGCAGGGAATCAGGTCTAAAAACCACCGGTTTGCTACATTAACCTACCTAGTAACTAATTTTGTTATCAAAGACCAAATCATTGTATTTTGGATTTCACTAGCTCAATGGCTCATGTCCCAGTCTAAACCAAAGTCAAACTCACCCACCCAAACCCCCCAACTCCCAATGCTTCTCGGCAACGAATATGGGTGAAAGTGTTTGGACTCAAGTTGTAAAGAAGAACAAAGGTTCTAGGGCAACCAATGCTCAAGCCCACAGTTGGCCCTAATTGGCCACCAACACCAACAGATAGCAAGCCTTCCTTTGGCCCAATATAGCAAGGGAAGGTAGTCATAGAGTTCGCTCTCCTCCACCACTCCTACATTCTCGAGAAAGGGAAACTGTATTTGATGTTGATGGCAAACCAAAATGGCCAAAATAGAGCACCCATTAGGGAATTTTGGGTGAATCATAACACTGCAAATAACCCTTTTAATGCACTCTATGACCTCAAGGACAACAAGGAAGAGATGCAAGTTGTTGCAAGGCTTTTAAGAAAGTGGCCTCTTGGAATATATCCAAGGCTTGAAGGACCCTGGTAAAAAACACAATTTCCACCAATTGTTGACTTCTCTTGATGGGACAAATATTCTTTGTTTGCAAGAAGTCAAAATTGTTTTCTCCGCAATTTGGTAGCATTGTTGTTCACTACGGTACTTACCCATCTCAAAGACTTGTTTCGGTGACGCTTAATCTCAATGGTCGATTGTTGGGCATGGCTAATATTTATGCCAAAAGATGATTCCAAAGAGCATACATCCTTTTGGCGTTGGTCCATTGATGAGCTACTAGAGCTCTATGGCTTATTTGTGGGGAGTTCAACATGGTTGAAACTCAAGAAGATAAAGAAGGGGCATTACGTGTACGCCTTTCATTTGGGAAAACAAAACCTAGCTTGCACTAAAGGACCGCCATGAGCTATATGACCTTAATAGGAGTCGATGGCAAGATTCCACCAAGGTATGGTTTACTTGGACAAACTTTAGAAAGGGGCCAGATAGAATTTAGCAACAGCTAAATCAGGTTTTTCCTATCAAAGGATAACTCTTTTTATTTTGACGTTGATGGAGGTCAACCAATTTATGTTGATGGCACCACCACTCTATCAAACCACTAGCCTAATTTATGTTGATGGCACCACCACTCTATCAAACCACTGGCCTAATTTATGTTGATGGCACCACCACTCTATCAAACCACTAGCCTATTTGGTTCTAAATTTCATGGGAAGCTCAAAGAATGTGTCTACCAGGAACCCGTTATATCATGAAGCCCAACCCACGTTGTCTAGCCTACACTCAAACCAAGTGGAACCTAAATCCCCGACCAATGCTTACCTTTCTAAGGGGCTATAGTAAACAAATTAATGAATAGATCTGAGTAATAATTATAGTTGATCTGTTCCTGTGACCACTAGATGCCTCTCTGTTCAAACTGCATTGTTGTTAGTTAAGGTACTTACCAAAAACCTGACACTACACCTTGTACCTATTATAAATAGAGCTACTAAATATAGACATGACAAAAATAGCAACCTCACTCCTAAGAAATAGGGAACATAGAATATGAAGAGAACTATTATGGGATCATTTCCAAATATAACATGTCTAAAAATAAGCACTACTAAAAATAGCAATGTATTGCATGTCACAGAGAACAATCTCATTAGACTTGTTTTTCTACAAGGAACCCACACATGTGATCAAAATCGACATGCAAGCTCTGGAAACCAAATTGCTAAAAATATTAATGTCATGAAACTACTTTAGAATCGTGAGCTTGCATGGACCAAGAATGTGTATATATCTCTAACATACAATACTTGAAACTCTAGCTCCTACAAAATAGAAGAATTGCTAAAGATAGCAACTTCTTAGAATCTGATGAAACTGACTATGTAACGAGCTTTGACCACTTTGAAAACCTAGATGTACCTATAGATGGAAACATCAAGATGGAATCTAGTTGGATCTTAACCCTCTAATTGGAACCAGTGCGATACCCTAGGTAAATTGGGAGAAGCAATTGAACCCTAGAAGGGGTTTTTTCTACTTCATATATTGTTGATTTATGCACTTGAAGACTTGTTCAGGATGTGTAAGGTGATTCTCAATCTTAGAGAGTGTGACAGGTTGGGTGGAATTTCCAGTTTTGTTCCTTGGAAACTTGGACTTCAATTACTTATGGAGGAAGTTGATCTTTGGGAGCATGTTGTGAAAGAAATTCCAGAACCTATTGATCCAACACAACTGGTCGCTCATCATAAGAAGGAAGCCCAAGTGAGGATCATTCCATCTCTCACATTGCAGATAAGAAGACAAGCCGGAAAATGTTTGAACATTTGGTTGAGTTATTTCAAAACGCTTGTGCTTCTCAACAGATGCTCTTGCAAAACTAGCGATCAACCATTCACATGAGCAAAGATAGATACTACGGTGAGCTACTTGACCAAGATCATTGAGTTGAAAGATCAGTTGGATGCCATTGGAACAACGATGGAGAATCGGAAGCTGGTGTCCTAGATGCCTTTTGTTCAAGGTGTTTGTGCTCTAGATACCTTGCCAAAGTTTCCAAAACTTTGGGTTGATCTTGTGCAAGAAAAAATCAAATTACAATATTATTTAAAGCAACAAGGAAAAGTAGATGTTATTAGTCTCATCAGGAAGACGAAGACATAGTAAGAAAGCATATAAGAAGAATAAAGGTACAAATACAAGAAAGGACTTGCGTAAGGTGATGTGTTTCCAATGTCACAAGATTGGACAATATGCCAACCAATGTCCATTGAAGAAGAAGGGAAAGGGTTTGAAACAAGTTGTAGCTGGGACTGTAGCAGGGGATCACCCTCAATTTGAGACAGCCTTTTCCATGGCTTCTTGCTTGTATTCTAACACTGTGTCTACTATTAGATGATGTGGATAGTGGAGCTTCGAGACATATGACATATGACAAATCATTATTCAACAAACTTTAGGAGCAAGAGGGAGGCATGAGTGTCCCGCTTGGTGATGATGCTACTTATCTTGTGCAAGGAGTTGGCTCCATTTCCTTTCAAATGCCTCTAGGTGATGTTCTTGAGTTGAGTGATATTATATTTGTTCCTAGTTTGAAAAAGAATCTTCTTTCGGCTCCTTGTACAATGAATGTACAATAAACCCCGGATGGGGTGACAGCTAGACCATCAACGACGCGTGGAGGGGAGGCCTACTTGAATATAACAGGACCCACCCCCTTTATTTACAAAAAAAAAAATGAATGTACAATAAAGAGTTGCTTTTGAGGGACAACAGTGCACCATCAATGATTGTGGTCTAGCTAATCTGAGAACTTTGGCTGGAGGGGTAAGAGAGGCTGGCCTTTATAGGTTACTCGTTGATCCAATGACACTTGTACATTCCAATTAGAAGCTGAATGAACCTTCTAGTTTTGAAGAGGTTCAAGAGCAAGTAGAGAGCGCCACAAATGCTTCAGTGAAGGCAAGTATATACTATATACCTCCTTGAAGAAATGTTATTCATATTGCATTGATTTCTTTTGTTCATGAGCCTTTCAGTTGTCTTTAGAAGGAGAGGTGGGATCCCTTGATGGAGGATGATGTTGAGATCGATCCCAGGTTTACAGCTAATGGGAGTATTGTAGAGTACAAGGATAGGGTTGTTGGACTCTCTCAGGCAAAGGGAGTTGGCCTTGATGAGACTCTTTCAATCACACTCCAAAATGAATGGTTGAGAAAAATTTGGTAAAGAGAGAACTGGACAAATGCTCATTACCTTCTTCATCCTATCAAACGCCATCTGTGCCTCATGGCTCCACTTGAATGCGCCCTTTCTCGTCAAATCTGTCGATGCTGACCAAAGTTGAGAGAACCCTTTGACAAATCTCTTGTAATAATTGTAGATGCCAAGGAATCCCTTAAGTTCTGTAAGTGTTTTGGGTATTGGCCAATCAAGTATGGCTTGGATTTTTTCTTGGTGCACCTATAGCCCTTTTTCTCCAATGATGTCCCAAATAAAGGACTTCAATTGTCCCAAACTCACATTTTGATTCTTTAGCATATAGGGATTGTTCCTCCATGATACTTAAGATTTCATCCACATGCCTAAGGTGGTCTTCCCATGTTCTATTGTATATCAGCAAGTCATCAAAGAAGACTAGTAAAAATCAGGGAAAATTTTAGGGAATTTTCCATTATTTTCCCAAAAAATATTCATCATTCTAAAAATGATTCACCAAAATTCTATAGGACAAAATTATTTTACCTTAAAAATAGCCAAAAATTTATATGAACTTTATAAATTTGAATATTTTTACAAAAATATCGCCAAATATTGTATAGTTGACATATTAAGGACTAGTAAGATTCGCCAAGGTTTCTACATTTTAAAATAATTTTTCATCCTTAAAATCATCCTTGGTAGAAATTTCCTCAACTGTTTGTTGAAGACATGATTCATCCATGACTGAAAAGTGGTTGGTGCATTGGTCAACCCAAAAGGCATAACAAGGAACTCATAATAACCATAATGGCATCTGAAGATTGCCTTGGGCACATCTTGTTCCCTCATTTTGATCTGATGATAACCAGAGCACAAGTCAATCTTGGTGAAGTAGATTGTGCCATGCAACTCATCCAATAGCTCATCTATCCGAGGAATGGGGTACCTATTCTTTATGGTTTTCTTGTTCAAGGGCTTGTAATCAATGCACATGCACATAGTATCATCTTTCTTCTTCATCAATACCACTGAGGATGCAAATGGGCTAGATAAGGTGTGGTGATAACTGGTTTGGCACCCTCCTCCAACTCTATGATGTGTTCAAATCCTCTATCTGTGGTTTCCCTAGTGGAATAGGCTCAAAAACCTTCCTATGAGTATCAATTATTCTTTGTATGTCATGGGAGTATTGTGGATGCCTTTCCTTGTCTACCTGAACCGATACTAAGCACTATGCTACATAAACTATGTCTTTCATGCGCTTGGATCTAACCACCCTTGGTGCATTTCCCGACATCCCTTTTAAAGTCGCCCTTTTTCCATTTTCCCCATTGAATGACATTTCCATGGTCTTGTAGTTGATGGTGACAGGCCCCAAGGTGCTAAGCCACTAGACTCCCAGTATAACATTGGTGTCTGTGGCCATCACATAAAAGTCATGTTCCAAGTCATACCTCCCCAAAGTGAGGTTCAACCCTGGAATATATATGTCACATGGCATAGTGTTACCTCATGCTCCCTCCACACGAAACCCCTCAAACTCTATTGTAGGTATGTGCCTTCTTTTCACCAGTGTCGAATCAATGAAGTTATGTGAAGCTCCCCCATCTATGAGCACAGAAACCCTTTGACCTTGGAGAACTCCCCTCATTCTAAAAGTATTGTACTTAGGGACCCCGTTAAGGGATGCAATAGTGATCTTCTTATACCCTGCTTGACCAAGATCTGCTTCATCTCCTCCTCCATTCTGTGCATTTTCTACTACTGGTTGATTGGCCTTTATATTTTGAATATGGCCAACCTCATCTTCCTCCTCATTATCAGAAACCACTTTAATATAGTGAACCTTTCCCTTTCCCATACATCTATGCCCTACTCCCAAGGTTCTTTACATGTAAAACAAAGTTGTTTTCTCCTTAACTCTCTCCTAGTAGCTTCATCCATCCTTCCCTTACCTTTATCCATTCCACTTTGATCCTTCACTCCTTGAGTTAGTGGCGGCCTTGGAGTGAACTTGGTAATTGTTGTTGATCCCATCAAATCGATGGTCCTCCAAATAGCCTCATGTAGGTTATTAAGCTTGAAAGCCTTAACCCAACCTTGTAGGGGTCTCATCAACCCCTCAGAGAAGAGCATCAGTAACCTAGCTTGTGACACATCTGGTACCATTATGGCCACCCTCTAGAACTCGTCTATAAAGGTTTATGGTGACCCTATCTGCCTTAGTTGAGTGAGTTCACGAAAATGTAGCTCAAGATCTCCCTGGTCAAACATGTCAATAAGCCTGTGTGAATTCTGAGTAAGATGTAATGTGATTATGACCCAAGGTATTCATGCATCGTACCTCCAACAATGAGCCTTGCCTTCCAAGTAGATAGTGGCAAACTTAATAGCATCCATCTCTTTCATGGGGTTGAGCTGCAAATAGGCATCCAACTTCTGAACCCAAGCCTGGGCAGAGGTCTTGTCTGACCCATCAAAGGTAGGGATCTCCATCTTCCCTGATTTACTCTCTAACTCATTGTTGCCCATGTGATAGCTCCTAGTCCTGCCCCTGTACTTTATACCACAGTATTGATCCAATGTGACTTGTCTCCTAAATCCTGCACTTAATGTTGCATACTCCCTTGCGTACTCCTCAAAGTTATCTTCTACCTCTAGAAAATAATTGTCTTGTTGTTGTGCTTCAAGGAAAGTGGGTTGCTAGGTGTAGCTTTGCTGCTAGTTGGCCCCCTGGAAGGTGCTCCCCCAAATAAGTTATTTCCCTTAATATGTAAATGATGATCAGTCTATGTATGATGCCTAGTTCCTGCTTGTGATCCACTGGCCTCCTTGTTTACACTGTTATTTGGACCATCCTTACCATGATTCATTTACATGAGGAGAAGTGGAATCTTCTCCTGGCTGTCTGTCATTCTTTCCAAAGCCTCCTTGATCTCATCCTCTCCTCTGTGCATAGTTTCATTTGTTTCGTATAAGTGATGTTGCAGGGAAACTGGGTATTGTCTATGGATTTTTTCAAGTCCTTGGCCACCCCTACTGGATCCTGTGGCACTCCTTGCTCATTGTCATCCCCTGATTCACCCATTTCTGCTTCAGGTTCCTCAGCATGTTTTATACGCCTTCCCATATAGATACCTTTGATGCACCAATCCCCACAAGCAGGGAGGATTTGTGCTCTAATACCACTATACTGTTCCCAAGCAAATTTGCTAGGAACTTAGGTGTTTATTTCTAATCTATTTGTAGGATTTTGCTTGATTGTTTTGCAGGTTCCCTTCAAAGTTGCGATGGAAGTGTTTTATTGTTGATTGTTTTGCAGGTTCCCTTCAAAGTTGCGATGGAAGTGTTTTATTGGGTTTTATAGCCTCCTTGTTTCCACTGTTATTTGGACCATCCTTACCATGATTCATCTGCATGAGGAGAAGTGCAATCTTCTCCTAGCTGGTTGTCATTCTTTCCAAAGCCTCCTTGAGCTCACCCTATCCTCTGCGCATAGCTTCATATGTTGTCGCCTGTAAGTGATGTTGTAGGGAAACTGGGTATTGCCTATGGATTTTTTCAAGTCCTTAGCCACCTCTGATAGATCTTGTGGCACTCCTTGCTCACCATCATCCCCTAATTCGCCCATTTCACCCATACCACTGTAAAGTTTCCAAGTAGATTTGCTAGGAACTATGTTTATTTCTTATCTGTTTGTAGGATTTTGCTTGATTGTTTTGCAGGTTGCTTTCAAAGTTGCGCTGGAAGTGTTTTATTGGGTTTTACAGCATATGAATGATGAAGATAACACAACAACATATGAAAATAGCAAGATACAAGAGAATGAGCAACAACTTCAAATCTGGCCTTTATTTAGATAATAAGCTGACCTCCATACATAAGATTTGCAAATCTGGAATGATATAGCAAGATAAAGAAGTCTGGGCTGAACATGCCACCAAGATACAATAATATAGAGATGTGAGACCACCTAGACCTTCAACAACAGCCTGCAAGTCAATACAAGATCAATTTCTTTCCCTTGAAGACTTGGCACCTTCAAATCTGATTGTGATGCGCCCCAACTAGCTGAAGCAAGCTAAGAATTTCGGCTTCCTTGAAAATGGCCTATAAACCCTTGCAAAATGCTACCAACTTGTAGATCGAGGAATGTATAGTGCATATGAAGAGAACTGTCAATCAAAACTTTAAATCTAGCCCTCCAACTCACTGTATCCTCAATGGACAATGCGCCCCTCTTCAAAAATTCACTCCATGGCCATAATAAAATAATAAAATAATGAGGAGAAATCCTTCAATAGAAAGTGAGGAATGGCAACCTAGACCTAAAAAACACTCCAGAGAAGAGTTTTTCCTCAAATTTCCCTCATTTTCCTCAAATTGATTGATCTCCTCCACCTGCAAAAAACCTTCAAATTTGTGCCATGTCTCCTTCTTCCACTATAGAAAGTAACCTGTGGCTGAATAGAATGGAGAGGGAGGAATCTTTCACCTCCTTGGCCAAGCTTGGACCAGGAACAAAGGGATCTTTCACCTCCTTGTTGATTGTTTTGCAGGTTCCCTTCAAAGTTGCGATGGAAGTGTTTTATTGCTATTAACCTGTGGCTTAATAGAATGGAGAGGGAGAAATCTTTCACCTCCTTGGCCAAGCTTGGACCAGGAACAAAGGGATCTTTCACCTCCTTGTTGGTCTCTAGGGTTTGTTCTCCCAAAACCCTCAAAACATTTAAGTTGAAGAGCTCAAGATGTAACGTGTAAAATGACAAAAGTGTGGAGTGAGGGGTCCTCCTTTTTCTTTTATACTCCGGTGTCTAATTTTCACTTAAATTATTTGCTTGGCTTCTAAAGTTAT
Source organism: Picea abies (assembly GCA_900067695.1). NCBI lineage: Eukaryota > Viridiplantae > Streptophyta > Pinopsida > Pinales > Pinaceae > Picea > Picea abies. The sequence goes on along the minus strand of CBVK0101624707.1, from coordinate 1,647 downwards.
TTTCTTCACTTTTCCTCATGTTAGTCACTTAACTTACTTTTCCCTTTTTTCCCAAAGTCACTTTAATAATAAAACATTTATCCCCATAGTGATTACTTTGGTGCCTCTTAGTCCTCTTACTTTTCCCTTTTTTCCCAAAGTCACTTTAATAATATAACATTTATCCCCATAGTGATTACTTTGGTGCCTCTTAGTCCCCTTTTTATCATGAGACTATAGTCTAGAGGATACATCTAGACTACTGAGTCTTTCCAAGCCTCTATCAAGAGGAGGGTGACATTACACTTGCTCCGGTTACCAAAGAATTATCTCAATATGAGGGAATTGACCATGTTTAGGTTATTGCTTCAGTGGCCAAAGGTTTTGAGTTGCATGAGGGATTCTAATGCTCACGGGTTGTTGATAGCCCCACATGGGTTGTTACCTTTACCACTAGCTTGGTATTTCAAGATCGAGGAATTGACTTGGGAAAATTTCTATCTTTGTGACTCTGATATATGTGATCCACATGTCTTGGTATTGTATGGAGAAGTGATATATTTACAGGATATCGTAAACAACTCATGATATGGTTTCCGAAGATTTTGGCCTGTGAGGTTGACTTGAGGAACAATGAAGTTTGGCAAGATGCTTATTATCCATGGTTATGTTCCTTCACATTCACAGGCGATCAATATTCTTTGGAGGATCAAGATGTTATGATGGCATGGGTGATCATTCCTTCTCAATAGACAATGGTTGATTTCCAAACTACAGCAAGTATAGGTTTGCAAGTGGCAAGTTTGGTGGAGATGCAAAGGGAGTCAATAGGTGTAGATGAAAACACTTTCCTCGTAAAGAGGGAGTGTTAGCTTTCGAGGTCACTCTGAAAGTGTTTACACCATGTTTGGGGTTGTTTCATGAGATTTGGGGTACATGGTGTATGATCAACCCTTGGATGGTCCGTGGTGGATTTGCATGTGGGAGAACACCCTACTTAGGAGGAGTCTTTTGCATCGTAGAGGAGGGCATTGAGGCCCAGACAACACAAGGTAGCTTGGATGTTTGCACGAAGGCTTGGAGTTGGCTCAAGGATGATTGGGTTGCAACAATGTTCATATGCAGGGGGGGTGGACACAATGGACTACATGGCTTAGGAGGTTCATTGGAGTCTTTGGAGGCTTGTAGGAGGAACATTGGACACACCTTCTAGAATGCCCTTGCCTTTGGAGCCTTGTTTGTGGACAACATCACCTTGGAGCTTCACATGTATAATCTTGGAGTGTAGCGCTCCACATGTGTGAACCTACATGTGTCTTTTTAGGTTGCTTATAAGAGCATAAGCCCACATATGTATTGTTGTCCTCCCTTAACTCTCATATATATAGGAGAGAGTCCTTCAATTACTCATTATTCTTGTTCATTCTTGTGTAGAGATGTGATCAAGAGGAGTGCACCACTTCTCCTCTCTCTCTCTCTCTCTCTCTCTCTCTCTCTCGCTCTCTCTCGCTCTGAGTCACTAGGGTTTTTCGAAGTTATTGGAGCATCTTGAAGACTAGGGTTAAGGTGTCATTGTTGGAGCATCTTGAAGACTAGGGTTTTGAGATCAAACCTGTTAAATTTGGCAGCATCAACAGTCATTCTCCAATGAGAGGCCATATGGGCCAC
>CBVK0101624667.1:0-10320 GCA_900067695.1 Picea abies | reverse complement strand
TTGAATTTAACCAGTCAATCACTACTTTGGAGTCCCCAAGAAGTTGAAAGTCCATGATATGCAGCCTCGTGGCCAAGAGGAGAGATGCCCAAGCCCCCAACAATGTTGCTTTTGTATTGGTGCCTGGACCGCAGTTAAGAGTCCAACAAATGTGAGAGTTATAAGTGATCTTTATGTAGCCACCAACACCATAGTTGTGTCCATCTGACTGAACAACCCCATCAAACCAACCTGTTGGCAGACCCTCAATGAGAACTATCTCATGCTTTGACTTTATTGATTTTTGTCTCTGATGTAAAGTGCTCCAACTAGTGTATGAACCCAAGACTTTATGTACTATAGCTAAAAAGGAGAGGGACGCGTTGTTGAAAATGGACACAACTGTGTTGTTGGTGGCTACATAAAGATCACCGATAACTCTCACATCTGTTGGACTCTTAACTGTTGTCCAGGAACCAATACAAAAGCATAATTGTTGGGGGTTTGAGCATATCTCCTCCTGGCCACGAGGCTACATATTATAGACTTTCAACTTCTTGGGGACTCCAAAGTAGTGATTGACTAGTTAAATTCAAAATGACAGCTTCAGGTATCCTCTCTTCTTAGATGGATAGATAGAACTCGCGAACTTCAACACAAGTTCCGACATATTACCCATCTCCACACACCGCGTGAAAACAAAAAAAAATAAATAAACACCCTCTCCAAACTAGAAAGTAATCAACTTTCCTCATAAAATTTATGCTACATATGCTAATACTTTCTACATAAATGAAGACGGCTGTAAAAGTAATCACTTCATTGATGTATGTTTAGAACTACAACCTTTGTGTTATTTTTCATCTAAAATATTATTCATTTAAGTAGTCAAATATCTGTATCATAAATTGAATACATTTTAAATATTATTGAAACATATTTCTCACCTAATAAAATTAAAATAGTTGGTTTTCTTTCCTTTCTAATAAGTATTGGGCCTTTACTTGTAAAGGGGATGGGACCAATAATCCATTTGACCTCAAAGTAATATTTTACTATTTAAAATACCAAGAAAGATCTATGTTTTCTCGATTGGAATATATTGTTTATATACAATTCATATATTTGCCTTCGAATGTAAGGATAAATTGTTGTTAATTGTATTATTGTTATTTTTAAAGGGAAGTGTCTTATACAAGACACCATTGATTTATGGTGATGTTAAATGATGTTTCCATATTTAAGTGTATTAGTGTTCTTTTTATATACAAAACATGTGATTCATAGTGATATTATAGTAAGTAGTCATGGTCTTCTTTATTAGATTTCATATTTTTTTCATATAATATATATAATATAGATATATTAAATTCATGATGATGATGCTCCGAGACAATGTAGTTACTCTTTATCACTAATTAAAATATGAAAAACTCATTCTAATTTAACTTATATGTGTATTGCTCATCTAATAAATAACGTACATATTAGAAAAGAAAATGCCACTTCTCTTGGCTTGTATCACTCATCTCGCCAATGAAAACATGGTGAAATATATAGTTTATCTTATAAAATATATTCACTATCACTATAATAGCTAGAAAGTTTTGAACAATCTTGTCATGATATATTAAAATGAAATATTTCTTATCAAGCATAATCATCTAATACTTTTATTAAGTCATGATATATTCAAATGAAATATTTCTTATCAAGCATAATCATCTAATATCTCTTATTAAGTATTTTATTGAATATTTTATGACATAGATAGAGGATAAGTCCATTGCCCATTATTAATAAAATTGTATATTCCTCTTCAATTCCATTTTTTGTTCATCAAAGAGAACGAAACATATAAATTGACTTATCAAAAAGACTCACTCAAAATAATAAATACCATCAAGGACCACTATTTGGAAATGGGTCCAAACTTGAACTTGAAGCATGCTATGCTTTCTAACCAAGTGTGATATGGTCTATAAAGTATATCACATGGACAAATTGTATATCTTAGATTCAATAAGATCAAACTAACTTATTCTATGTACTTATTATAATATTTTTATATCCTTTTGGTTAAAGGACGACCAAGAATGGACCCTTTGAATTATGAATTAGAAAGTATTTTGGACACCACTTAAGGATGATTATGAAACAAAGAATGAAGGATGATTATGAAACAAAGAATGGACGCTTTGAATTATGAATTACAAATTATTTTGGTCACTACTTAAAGATGATTAGGTAAAAAATACAATGGAGGCGGTAGAAGGAATTTTTGCATTGGCAATGGTAAGTGGGTTTTGAAGAACAAAGAAAGTAAGATGTTATATTTCAGCTATATAAAAATAATGTTAAAATAAATAAATTAATTTAATATTATTTTTTTATGATTTAATAAATCAAACACCATTACCACTATTCTCACCATCAACATCATCATTATCATCATACATACATATAAACACATATCTACATACATACATATAGGATCATGAAAGTTGGTCTATATGAATTGTAATTATCACAACCACTATCACTATTATACATACATACATATAAATATAAATATACATATACTTCTCATCATTTAAAGGATGGAATCCAAGGTAAATCGTAAATTTTTTAGGGCACAAGGCTTGGTCAACAATAGTGAAAAAAACTATTACAACAATATACTTTTGCAACATTTCTAGAATTAAATTGTGTGAATAGATTTGAAACGTCCAATGTTTCAAGTGTACACTTCACCCATCATCAGGGATAAATTGATATTTGGAATGGCATTAAAAATGATTCTGGATGCCCATAATGGAAAAAAAAATGATTAGCTTATTAACAAAATGTGTTAATCACATCAATCTCAATAGGAAAGTGCGACTCTAGAGAAACTTTCAATCTAGGGTTTGACAGTTGTGGTCTCAGCAGCGGCCAACATGGTCACCAAAGGGGGAGGGAATGCAAACCCCTCATACAAGAAGGTAGTGGTGGATAGAGGGAAAGGCCCAGGAGGTGATGGTTTCAAAGAACCTCTGACAGGCACCTCGGGATTAGGATCGAAAAAGAAACACGAGGACAACCAAGAAAAAAGTGATCATGTGGGGGAAGGAGCCAGAGAAGCCCAGAGCAATGCGCATGCAACGATGAACCCCAGTGGGGTAGAGGGGCACAACCCATGTAAACCTAAAGCAACACTAATACCCAAGGTTATACTGGAAGACCCCCAAACACAACTCTTTCAGGATCAGATGAAGATGCATGCATTGATCTGCAAGTTCATGGGCCTGTGGCCTATAGAAAAAATGTTGCGCAACTAGATAAAATACCATTGGAAGACAAATGGAGATGTGGAAATCCACCTGGGCTCGAAAGGTTTTTTCATAGCGGTCTTTATGAACCTGGAGGATAGGGATAAAATCTTTGAGGGAGGGCCATATTTACATGCCTCAGTGGGGCTATACATTATTCCATGGAAGGAAAACTTCTCCCCAGAGAAAGAAACCTTTAAAAATGTCCTAGTCTAGCTAAGGACTTCTCCCCAGAGAAAGAAACCTTTAAAAATGTCCTAGTCTAGCTAAGGCTTTACTCCTTACGGCTAGACTATTGGCTTTCATCCACCTTCAAAGTGATGGGGAATAAGCTCAAAAAATATGTCAAGACATCAAAAGCTGCCCTAAAAGATTGATATACATATTATGCAAGGATTTGCATTGAGATGGATGTTTCGAGGGTGCTCCTGGAAGCCATAAGCCTGGAGTTTAGGGATGAGGAATGGATACAAATCATATACTATGAGCAGATCTCTTTTTGATGCAGAATATGCCATGAACATGGACACCTTCTAAGAGCATGCCCTCTTAACAAAAAACAAGAAACAGAAAAAACCAAGCTACAACAGGATGAGGATGATTTTGTGAAGCCAAATCACAAAAGCAGAGGAAACAAGAGACAAGCCAAGGACCCAATAGGAAACAATCCAGAATCCAGTCTTAGATCAGAAGGAAGGGGTATGCCCAGCCAAGGGGAAGAAGGAGGGATGAAAAAGACAAAAGATAAGGAAGCGAGTGAACGCACAAGTTGGGAGAACATAGAATCTCCAAGAAACAAAGGAGAACGGGGAGGTAGCGCAAGTCCCAGGGAAGGAGGAAACGAGGATGCCGACACTCCAAGGCAGGAAGAAGATGGAGATTCGGAGATGACTCGAAGTGAGGTAGGAACAGAGGACCCAGATCTCAAAGACATCGTGGAAAGGGAAGGAATAGATCTACCAAATATACTAGAGCAATGGAAAAGGAAGGGAGTAGACAATGTGCTAGCGGAGCAACTTGATCACATCCAATATCTCTTACTCCTAAGGGAGGAAGCGAAATCCAAAGGTATAAAGCGCATTCATGGTGAGATAGGTCACCTGGGAATCAAATAGGCGATGGACAACCACAACACTCACCTAAGAAGGCAAGGAGGAAGAAAGGAAGGAAATAAAATAGTGTAGCCCTACAAGAACTTGGAGCCCTACTGATAAACTCAAGTAAGATTAAAAATCTCTTCCCCAACTCCCCCCCACATGTTTAAATGAAGATTATAACATGAAACATAAGAGGCCTAAACAACCCAAGAAGGCAACAAATCCTTAAAAGCATATTGAGTAAGGAACAACCTGACCTATGTTTCATTCAAGAGAAAAAATGCTCTTTAGATAGAATGTAAACAATCAGTAAAAAACATTGGAGTAAGTACAAGATGTTGGTTGTTGAAATCCAACAGACGGTAGGAGGTATCCTCACCTTGTGGAACCCACAATTGATGATCCTACTTGTAGCAAAAGCCACGAGAACACACTTTCTATTAAAATGAAAATTATAGGGAACACAGAGGAAATTCTTTGCACCAATTTGTATGGCCCCTGGGTGATGGAGGAAAAAAGGAGACTACTCCTCGACCTATAGAATCTAAATGATCATACCTGCAACCTACATTGGATCCTGGTAGGGGATTTGAACATCATCATGACACTCACTAAGAAAAAGGGGGCACTAGGAGACTGGACAGATATGAAGAAGAATTCTCATCTTTCATTGACACAATGAAGCTCGTGGACATCAGGACCAATAATGGTTAGTTCACCTGGAACAATAAACGAATAGGTCACCACCAAGTAGCTACAAGTCTAGACATATTCTTGGTGTTGGAATCAATTGTGTTGTAGGGAATAAATTTGGACTGCAGCATCCTCCCCTGGGGGGGATCAGATCACTGGCCAGTTCAACTGGAAGTTAATTTTCAAACCACACTGAAGAACATAACATTTAGATTTGAGAAATTATGGATTGGCCATCCCACCTTCAAGGAGAACATTGACCAATGGTGGCAGAAGGAACTTCTAGATCAAGGGACAAGGATGTTAAAACTTTACAAAAAACTCAAGTACATAAAAAAAAACTCAAGGAGTGGAACAAGGAATTATTTGAAAATATAAACTAGGGGAAAAAAATCATCGAGGACAGAAAGAGGAAACTACAGGAAAAGTGTATTGAAGAGGTTTATATAGAGGATCAGAAAAAGGAAGAGATCCAATTGACCAAGGAATGGGAAGCAAGATGCCAGCAGGAAGAAACCCTGTGGCACCAAAAGTCCAGAATAAGGTGACTAAATGAAGGGGAGAGGAATACCAAGTTTTCTCATAGAACAACCATCGCAAGAATATCCCACAACAAAATATTGAAGATTAGGGATCATGACTGGATCAAAAGAGAATCCCACCAGGAAATTGAGAATACGATGGTCAACCACTTCCAGGGGATAGCCCAGGAACCCAACCAAGACAGATCAGTGGTCATACAAAGAATAATTCAACACATCCCCAAGCTGGTCAAAGAGGATCAAAATGTTGTCTTAATCAAACCCATCTCTAAGGAAGAAATTGACCAAGTGGTCCAGGAGATGGCCAACAAAAAGGCCCTAGGCCCAGATGGCTTCACAATGGAATTCTTCAAAGCCTGCTGGGATGTGGTTAAGCATGATATTTACAATATGGTGGAGGACTCCAGGTGATCGGCATCCATCCTGAAATATTTAAATGCCACATTGATCACTCTAATCCTGAAAGAAAATGAAGCTAGGACTCAAGAATGCTACATGCTTATAGCCTTATGCAATGTAGTTTACAAGATAATTTCCAAAGTGATCGCCAATAGATTGAAGCCACTCCTTCCCACATTGATTTCATAGGAACAGGGGGGTTTTGTGGAAGGAAGACAAATCCTGGACAATATCATCCAAGCCCATGAGATCATTCACACACTGAAAAGCCAAAGGAGAGGGGGGATGATAATCCAACTTGATCTGGTGAAATATTACGAAAAAATAAGATGGCACTACATGGATGAGACATTGGAAGCCTTTGGGTTCACCCAACACTAGATCAATTGGATAGTCACTCTAGTCTCAATGACAAGATACTCGTTACTAATCAATGGAGCCCCAACCAAATCCTTCTATACATCCAGAGGCATAATACAAGGGGACTTGTTGTCCCCCTTCTTGTTCATTCTAATGATGGAAGGGCTAAGCATAAGTATAAAAAATGCAACTACAGCTAGGGAAATAAAAGGCATCAAACCTTTTGATAACTGTCCAACCTCTACACACCAATAGTTCGTTGATGATACCCTACTCCATGGCACACCTACGGTAAAGGAAGAAAAGGATTTTAAAAAATTCTTAGAAGACTTTAGGGAAGACTCAAGGGTGTAAATCAACCACTCCAAATCCATGATCTATTTCTTCAACACTAATCCAACAATTCAGCACAACTTGGCCAACATTCTTTGGTTTGAAAGTAAAACACTCCCAACGAAATACTTGGGAATCCCCCTGACAGACAAAGCCTACACAAAGGCCACGTGGGAAGGAGTTATCGTCAAACTGCAGGAGAGGGTAAAAAATTGAACATATAGAGCCCTAAACCTGGCAGGAAGGCTTATCCTCACCAAAACAATTCTTCAAGCAATTTCAGCGTATATGATGTCAGTGTTCCCAACCCCCAAAGGAATTCTACAAAAGATAAGATCCATCCAATGAGACTTCATATGGCGTGGAGTAGAAAACAAAAAGAAATGGGCCCTGGTGGCCTGGGATAAGGTATGCAGACAAAAAATCCAAGGCGACCTGGGGTTACAGGACCCACAAGTAACCAACGAAGCCTACTGGGCAAAGCTCTGGTGGAGATGGGTAAAAGACAAATCTGTTCCATGGGTAAACCTATGGAAGGTGAAGTATGCCCTGAACATAAGTGACCAGGAGAGAATTTGGTTCATGGGCACAAGGGAGGGATCATCCATATGGAATCTTGCCTAGTGAAACAAGCACTGGATCCATAAACACAACTTCTGGGAAGTCAGAAATGGTAAAACAACAAGGTTTTGGGAGGACACGTGACAACAGGAACCCAGAATGGAAAATTTGGATAGGGAGGAAATTCAACAGGAAATGATTCGGAAAAGAAAACCAAACATCCATCATTACTGGAAGCAAAGGGATGGAAGTGCTAGATGGAGGATACGAGACAAAATTAAGCCACAAAATAGAGCCTGGACCGAAACAATCACAAAAGAGGTGGAGGAGGAATTGGGAAAAAGGAAAATTGGGATCTCGGAAGAAGAGGACCAATTTAGGTGGGGAAGAAAAAATGGGGGTGAATTCAACTTAAAAGAAGCATGGTATTACATTGTGAGTTAGGACCAAGAAAATTCAAAGCAACAGTGGGAAATTTTTTGGAAAAGCCCCCAATGGCCAAAAATCAAAATGTTCAAATGGCTTGTTCTACATAACTGAATTCTAACTTACAATAACCTCATGAAAATGGGTTTCATAGGTCCCTGAAACTGCCATCTCTATCTAGACAAGGAGGAAACAACTAACCATCTCCTCGATGATTGCAACTACACATCAGAGATTTGGGATTTGGCGGCAAGAATCTTTCACCAATCCAATAGGATCTGGAGGAACATCAATAACTGGAAAGAGGGTTACCGTGAAAATGAAATGTTGAACCTCTGTTGGAATCTAACACCGGGGATGATCATCTAGGAAATCTGGAAAGAATGGAATAGGCACATCCTCAAGAATGAAAGTATACCAACAGAAAGGATAAAGGAGACAATATTCTCTCAAATAAGAGAAATGGTGCAGAGATGCAACTGGAAGATGGAGAAAGCACAACTCATAGACCAAGACTCCTAGATCCTAGACCTTTTCCAACTAAAAAATTGGCACAACAGGCCAACTGTAGGGCACAACCTGCAACTCCATATCGGATCTCGTAAATGGACTCCCCCTCCACCAGGGTTCCTCAAACTGAACTTTGACAGGGCAACAAAAGGAAATACAGGAGTGGCAGGGGTAGGTAGCATGATCAGAGATAGAGGTGGTAACATCATCTCACTATACACTGGGAGCATGGGGAACTCAACCAACAACACGGAGAAATTTGGATCCTTGGAACTTGGCCTTGAAATTCTAAGTCACGAAAAGATGACAAACACCATCGAGGAAGGTGACTCCACCTTGGTTATCAACACAGAGAAAAGACTCCAAAATGGCACCAGAGTAGGCAAGGTTCAGTGCCACTAATGCCTTGCACACTCCCTATAGAAAATCCAGGAACATATGAGAACTCTAAATATAGTGGAGTTGCGTTGGGTGTGCAGGTCAACGAATGCGCTAGTGGATAGGCTCACCAACGAGGGAGTCGGAAAGGAAGTCCTAGAATTAGACGACACCTGGATCAACATTCTAGATGGGAAAATCAGAACAGACTACAACCACCTTGGGACAAAAGATCATGAAGGTGAGCTAAGCATGGAAGGGCACATTGAGGATGACATCGCAAGGCCCCATAGAAGGTACGCGGGCCACAGGAAGGATATGATTTCCCAATAATCTGACATTATTCATCATGCAATATTATAATAAGTAGCAGACGAACGAATGGAAGCAAGGCCATTATGTCAGTAAGAGGCATGGGGAAAGCACAAGTGACAGGCCAGGAAGCAAGTCGCATGCAACAAAGGATGTAAGTCATGTGGGGTAGATGATAACTAGGATCGAACCACCAAGACAAGTACAGGTATGAAGAGAAGCAAAATCATCTCACAAGTGAGCAAGTAAAATAATCGCAGAGGGACAAAGGAAAACCCATCATGACCATACGATCATTAATAGGAAAATTGATGGAAATGCATACCACCGCGAGCAAACCAATATTGAAAGGACAGGCTCGCAATGAGGAAAGATCAATAAGAAGAGGGACAACAGAACTGATGCAATCAGAAGGAATGCAACAATAGGGATTATGACAGAATCCAGGGGAGGGAAAGGAAGAATACATGGGAAGTGAGGCATAGACTAAGTAACCGGCACAGGAGCTGTGACACACAAATTAGGATGGTGCATCTAAAGAAACTACACAGGAAAAGGAACCCCCCTAGGAAGGAAGTCCCAAATAGTATGGGGCGGAAAACAAGAATGGAACAGGCTGAGAAAGATACGAAGGGAACCTTCCAAACCTAGGTTGTGCCAAAGGGGAAGGAAACCATCACCCGATGGGAGAAGGAATTAAAGAACAAGTGCAAAGGTAAAAGGTGGGATGCATTGGTACAGGAAGTGGATTGGGTTATGGATCCGGGGGCCACACAACTTAGGGAAACACTCTACCAAAAATTGATAGAGATGGCATGGATAACAAAGATGACTATTGGAAAATTAATCTTAGAGAGTGAAGAATCCAGGAAGGAGGATAAAAATGAAAACAAGACAATGCTGGACGAGATCCTGCGTCGCATGAGTAGTCTGGAAACCATTACCAAACTGCTAGTAGAGGTAGAGAAGGACCATAAATGCAATATGGAGCACCTGGATGCCCAATTCCACCTCTACATTTGTTATATCCATCACATGGAAATCACACCTGCTAATGGAAACAATGAACTAGCTCAAATCAGGAAGACTCGCATGACCTCACAGAAGGAAGATAACAAGATCCAGGTGGATGGTGGGAAGGAGCACCCCCAGGTGAAGAAACACTTCATCGTCCCAGATTAAAGTTTTGGTAGGCTATAGGTAGTCATGCCAGGCCTTGTCAGGTTAGCTCAGATAAGTTCCTCGCTCTAGTTTAGGAGGATGTTTTCAATTTATTTTGTTATGTCTATGCTTTTTCTCCAACTGAACATGGAAGGTCTGGTCTAGTTTCCCTTGGTGGTAGACCAAAACCATCCCTTGTTAGTTTCAACTTGTGCAACTAGGGACCCCCTAGTCTGGTTTCCTTCTAGGAAGACCAGG
>CBVK0101624648.1:0-10812 GCA_900067695.1 Picea abies | reverse complement strand
TATTTCCTAAAGACTAAGGTTTGGGAAATAACTGAAGTTATCCTAATTTCTTGTGTGGAGGGGAATGAATGATAAGTGGATCTCATGCGGCTTCATGAAGACATGTGTCCAATTTGGGACATGAATTTTTATGTGGGGAAATCAGTTTGTTGTTGGGGGGTTCACTCTGCATTATTTCCATGCTTCCCATGCACTCACAGACTCATGCACTGATCCATCCTCTCCATCGTTGACCTCTGCAACATTCACATGCCTCTGGAACCTGCAACATTTTTGGATCCATATCGTACTTTTCTTGTGAATCATAGCACAACTAGATAGTTCCTGAGCCATATATCACACCCTATCCATTTTTTTGTTGTTGCCCATGATTTTTCTCTGGACTGGTGTGCCTTGCTATCATTACCATATCCCATACCTAATTTTTTTATTGTTATTACCCTCAATGGATTGGCCTGGGAGATGGATTGAAGAAGCAGGTTGTTAGGTCTATTAGAAAATCTCTCCTGGTGAGAGAGGTTGTTGGGGAAGTGATTTTCCCAGAGGGAGCCTCATGGTAGTTGTAGTGCTCCGAGACTTCATGTATGACTTGTTGTTAAATCCCCGGAAGGGGAGTGGAGAAGTCAAAGGACTTTCGAGCAGAGAAGGGGCACACTCCCTGGGGTGGGACAAGCATGTGGGGAATGGGGGACTATAATTTGTGGACGTGAGTGGACTCCTAGGGACAGAATCCTTCCTAGAGACCTTTTAAACTCATCCTAGACTAGGATTCCCTTTACTCTGGGTGGATTTTAGCCCCATATCGGGGGTGACCCACTGTTGATAGGTTGGAGCAGTGTGGTCTAAGGATGGGAGGTTCATGGAAGGTCTGCACAAATTTTGTGGGCATCAATTAAAAGATAAGTATCAATTGTGTTAATGACACATGTTGTGTTTAAGTACATGTCTATTATTTATAATAATTGCATGTGTTTGTTGCATGTATGTTTTATTGTTAATTCTACATGAATATGTGTTGTAGTAGAATGTTTATGTCTGTTTAAATTTGCATTATATATATATACCGTAGAAATGAAGAATTTTTTCAAGTGACGTGCCCCAACAGGTGGTTGGGGGTGTGTTACAATGTGGTATATGAGCTTGAACAGAGAAGAATTGTAGTAGCATGGCTTGGATTTGATGGTTGGGTGTGTTACATTACTCATATGATCCACTAGAGGGCCAGAATATATGGTTCAGCCCAAAATTATGCCATTTTGGTGACATGTCAGATCCACGAAAGAAAACACTTTTGGGATCTATCTCAATCGAAGGTCATACTGTCACTATCATTGTGGAAATGAATTAGGCCTTATCTAATTCTAGTGCATGAGAGGGGGATCTGACTAGGGATATGGTGATGGTCTCGGGTGATGCATCCACCGAGAATGATAATTGCTAGACTAGAAACCCTATAGAGAAGTGTGTCAAGCCACATTTAGAGGATCTATGGGAATCATCCCAAAGGATTGGAAAGTATGAGGGTTTAATGTGGGAAATTGATTACACTAAAGTCACATTCACTCCAAAAGAGAATTGCAAGGACCTCAAACTTGTGTTCTATGGCTCAAACATAAGAACCAAATGACACATAGAGTTCAGTTTCATTAGAGATCATCTGGATATCAACCACATGATCAACTCTTCAATCTTTGTCTCAGAGAAAATAGGGTTTTAGGAATTGGAGGGTGAGAGGAAACAAAAGCAAAGAAAATGTTTAAAAAAGAAACACGAACCTGACAACCTTTTCTTGGGTGAGAAGAGAAAGGTAAATGACATTTTAGGGATGGAGGACATGGTTCTTGTAGGTCATTTTATAGGTAGAAGAATGAGCTTTGAAACTATAAAGGTATGGACGAAATCAAAATTTGAGCCCACTATAAGTTCACATTCCCAGTGCATTATTATTGGTAAGAAGATGGATGGTCTAGACCATCCCAATGCTAAGAGATGTTGAAAATATCCTACATAAAAGGTGGAAATGGGGAGCACAACCTCTTTTTCTCAAGAAATGGCATCTAGATCTCAATGCAAGATCTTCTAGGTTGGATATCATGTCAGCCTAGCTAAGTATACCGAGGCTACCTCTAGTTTTTTGGTCAAAAGGAGTATTTAACAAAATTTGAAATGCACTTTGCACCTTTTATGAAGATAACATGTTGTTCAAAGACATCGTTTATCTAGGTATAGCTTGTATTCTTGTTGGACTATACAAAAGAAAAGGATTGGCCAAGTCAATGGATATAAGAAGTAGTTTGAACCATTTCCACATGAATATATACTACAAAGCTATTCCCTTCAGACGTGTTCACTTTCATTGGTATGGACACTTAGTAGCTAAATGCTCCCTCACTACCCAAAAGAAATATTTGGAAACTAAAGACAAACTTGGGAGATAGCAAGGATGTCTTGGTAGGAAAGAATACAAATTTTAGAATGATGGAGAGTCAAAGGGAAAATAGGACCATTGAATTCCCAAAAGAAGCTCCTTCGATCGTGGTATAATATGCTCTTTTAGAGACACATATAAACCCAACTTCTATCAAAATATCAAAGTATAATATAAGATCAAGGAATACACTAACTCTAGATTTCCTAGGGAAAGTGGAAAGGGGGTTTGGGTCACTTAAAAATAGAGAAAAAAAATCCCCACACAGTATAAGGAAGTCCTTTATGTCTCTAGCACAAAAACAAGCTTCCTTAAAAATCAAATGTTGAAAACAATTGTCCTTAATTTGGGATCTTAGAGAAAATTCACCTAAAGAGGATTTAAAATGATTTAGATGAAATTAAATCGTTGAGGAATAGCCAATCCCACAAAAAATTGGCCTTAAAAATATTGGTAGATGCTTCAAATCCCTCGATCATTCTACTGCAAGAAATTATGACTGATGGTGAAAACATGACTTAGAAACTATAAAAAAAATTAGTAGACGGGAATTTATCTATATTGATTCTATAGGGAGGTCACGAAGGAACATTATTGGGTGGAAGAAATGTTCATTTACCTTTACTAAATCCTAGGATTTTACTTCAAGTTGAAACACTACTATGTTCTCTCTGGATCTTGGAAAATAAATTACTATTTTGAATGTATATGAGCATTACATGGACAAAGTGGATGACAGGTTCTTCCATAAATATTAGTTTCTCCCTAGCTTAGTGGTAGTGGGAGGAGATCTATCCTTTACTCTAGGAGACTCGTAATTATGGGGACCTAGTACATAAGAGGATTGTCTTTCTAGTTACTTTTTGAAAAAACTCGAAGAAGTAGGATAAGTGAATGTGGAACTAACTCAATTGACATGAACCTAGACAAATAAGAGAATATGAGAGGCTAGTGTATCAAAGAGACTTGATCAATTCTAGATTTATGAAGCATTCCTTGACTAAGCAACTAGAATCAAACAATTTGTTTCCTCAAGAGCAGATTCTAATCATAATTCATTCATTTTGGAAATAAACCCTGCCCAAGAGAAACCTATTATTCCTTTCAAATTGAATCCAAAATCGATGAAGGAAGAGGAGTTTATAAAAAATATAAAATAGGTATGGGTGCCTTATGATGGAGACTTGAGAGAATGGGCAAAGGATAAAAAGTAGAAGCATGACAAAACACTTAAGGAAGTGGAAGAAGCTTTGGAAGTACACTACAATATTTTAGGTTTTTGTTATTTAACAGAGTATCATAAAACATAGGTAAAAAGGCATGAGGACAAACATAATTAATTACTCCTGGAAAAAGAGAAGGAATGGAGGCTCAAAAGTAGAGTGTTATGACTTCACACACGAGATGAAAACACCAAGTTTTTTCATAGATATGAAAATTTCAAGAAAAATATTTACTCAATCTAGAAAAAATAAAGGAAAGATGGTTCAAGAGAAACAAATTTCAAGGGGATGGTAGAAGAAGGGGTAGATTACTTCTCATGTCTTTTCAATGAAGACTCTTGAGCCACCATAGAAGAGGTAATAAAATTACAAAATTCCTTCCCAAGTTTTGTAAATGTTGAGGACAATCAAGATTTGATGGAGGAAGTTAGGAAAGAAGAACTCATTATGATTATTAAAGTTTTCAAAAGGACAAAATTCCTAGACCAAATGGCCCTCCTTTGGGATTTTTCTTGGGTGTTTTGAGTTTATTGGAGAATTTAAGAGTGGTCAAGGAAATTAGAACAAGAAGAAATATTCTTGGACCTTTCATCACAACTTTTCTTGCACCGATTCCAAAGAATGATAATCCAACATCTTTGAAAAATTCATACTAGTTTCCTTATGCAACTGTATCTACAAAATCATATCCAAGGTAATAATAAAGAGACTAAAAAGGGTCTTGTCAAGGCAATGGGTATTTAGAAGGAAGACAAATGCATGAGGCTATAGGAATTGTTGAGGAAGGACTCCATTTGATCAAAAACAAGAACCAATAATCAATGGTGGTCAAAGTTTACCTCTCCAAAGCATATTATAGGGCAAGGTATATTTATCTCAAGTGTATTCTTATTAATCTAGGTTTCAGTCATCAATTTGTAGTATCAGTAATGAATTGCATTACATCTGCAACTTTTTTTGTTATGATAAATGGGACACCTTCTCCCTTATTCAAGCTAGGAATAGGTATAAAACAAGGATGCCCCTTATACCCTCTCCTTTTCCTTTTAATTCATAAAGGATTGATCAAGTTATTAAAGGAGGATTTAGAATGGTAGTTTTAAAGGGTTTTAATTGGACAATCATGTAATATCACTCATTTACTATTTGTTGATAACATACTTATATTTTATGAGGACTCTAGAAGGGTTATTGATAATTTTAAAGACATTATGGACTTATTTTATAAGGAAACAAGAATGAAAATAAATTTAGAAAAGTCAAATCTCTCACTGTGGGGTATACCTAAGGAAGAAATGAGCCACTTTTCTCAAATTCTTCCTTTTAAATTAATATACCTTGACATGGGACTAAAGTACTTGGCTTTCCACTTGAATCCAAACATGTATAAAAAAATATGTTGGGAATGGTTAATAGATAAAGTGGAAAAGAAGATAAATACTTGATGTAATAAGTTGATACTCCCAGGAGGATTCCTAGTATTGGTCAAAGTTGTATTGGAATCAACCCCTATATTTTGGATGTCACTGGCATGGATCCAGAAACGAGTTCTAGAAGTCATTAGAAATATATTATATAGATATATATGATATTGAGATAATATATAGATATATAGGGTCTGGAGATAAAGGGAAAATTGGTTTTTCTCTAGTTTCATGGAAGAAACTAGCACTTCCAAAAGAAAATGGAGGATGGGGTTTAAAGAACTCGTTTATCTTTTGAAAATTAATAGAGGAAACAAATGTGTGGAGGTTAATTCAAGGGACTAATTTATGGGTTTAGGTAATTAAATCCAAATACATTGCACCATTTTAGTAGAGGAATGGGTCAAGAAACCTATAATGCAAGCATATAATGTTTAATAATGTAGAAAGTAGTTACCTTTGCTTTCAAATTGGTGGGGAACTAGATGATATGGAAAGTAAGAAAAGGAGATAGAGTTCATATTGAAATCAATCCATGGGTGGGAAGTAAAGGAAGATACATATTACCCCCACAATTGATATTAGAGTCAAGCAATAGAGGATAATATATGTTAAGACAGGATGCAAACTGGCACAAAACAAACCTTTGGACACGGGAATGGCTAACCTGGAGGGAGTTAGGAATTGAGTAGGAGTATGTTATTGAATGGCAGAGATACAATGGAATTTTGAAAGATAGAATTGTCAGAATAAGATAGGAATAGGGTAAGTTGGTATGGTCCTTAAACCCATCAGGTAATTATGTTCCCAAACTTGGATTTAAATCACTTTGTGTTTAGAATGTTTCTAGATACACTATGTACTTGGTTTCAAAATGTCCAATGTTTCGAGTGGAAATTTCACCCATCATCAAGCACAATAAAATCTCATAATAAGGAAAATATCAGTGTCGAGGTATGTATTTAAAGAAGTGGATAGGTAGGTGAACATTGCGAGAGAATTAGGTAAGTGAATGAGAGATATTAATGGAAATGGAAGGTCTAGGGGTGGAATATGGTGGGGTAAGAGATGAAGGATTGTTACGTAGGTTGCGAGATAGAATATTGAATAAGGAGGTGCACTCACCTCGATGGTTGGGAGATGGATTAGGGGTTAGATTAGAAGTTATTAAAGAGGAGATTTTTGATGAATGATGATTTGAGGAGATTGTTAAATTAGAGTCATTTTTTGCATTAGGAATTGGCTTGCTTAATGAGGCGAAGTGCTTGGTATCAAAGTGATTGATAGGTTCATGTTGCATGGTGGAGATATCGGAGCTAAAAACGCAGGAATCGATTAGAGAATTAGAGGATGCGTTAGTTAGATCATGAAAGGATTTGTTAAGGAAAGCGACTGGGGGAGAGTAGGTTAGAGAAAAATTTCTTAAAGATCGGGAAGAATCATGTGCGAGATTAGGGTTATGATTGTCATGAGTGGAGGAGGGGGTTTTGTTTAAGACATGTTGATGGGAAGTGAGTTCAGGGTTGATTTGCTCGCAACTTGGGATTATGAGGGAGGTGCATGAGTAGGAATCTAAAAAAGTGTGAGGATCAAGAGGTGTGATGTACAAGGAGGATGACGAATAAGGCAAGGACATGTTGGAATTAGGTTTTATAACGGAAGGAAAAATATTAGGGTTTGGAGACCACGACGCATAGGTTGAGGAAGGAAGAAATAAAGGAATAACATGAATGGTGGTGGAATTTTTTATGGAAACTAAAGATTCCAACCAAGCCCAATTTTTTTATGTGGATGATGTTAAATAATAGTGCACCCACATGGGACATACTACAGAAAAGAACTTTCATTGGACCTGGTTGGTGCAACTTATGTCTAAAGGATGAAGAAACAAATGCATTATTATTATGACATACCCTTTTACAAATGAAGTTAGGAAGGAAGTGGAAAGGATCTTAGGGTACCAAAATGTATGGGTAGGTGATGATATTGAAGTGATCTTTAGGTTATGGTGTGCCAATAAGGATACAAAAAAGATTAGATTTCTTCCCCTAAACATTACATGGGGATTTTGGTTGGCTGGGACTATGAAATTGTTTGAAGGAAAATAAGAACTACCTTTAAAATGTGTTGTATACGCTTTAAGCATCCTAAATGCATACCCACAATCTCAAGAGAAACAATCAACTCATGGTCACATGAAAGAGATAATAAATAAGAAGTTACCATGGGTATACTTTGATGGTGCCTCTCAAGGTACCCCTCCCAAGGGTGGAGTAAGAAGAATATTGTACTTATCACAAAACCATAGCATTAAATTTAAATATGGAATTGGGAAGGAATTAAATGACTTATGTGAGCTTATGGACCTCAAACTGGTTCTGAAACTGGCCCAAGAATCATGAGTTTCTCATATCCAAATTTATAGTGATTTTATTCTTGTAATCAATGGGTGTGCAAGAAATAACATTGAGAAAATTTACATTACGAACCATGTTTAATGATGCACAGTCACTACTTTCATCTTAATCTCATAAATATTCGTTTCACACATCTACAGGGACAAGAACATTATAGTAGTTGAACTTTCCAAAGATGGAATAGAGTTGAATGGGGAACTTGGAGGATATCAATACAACATGAAGGGAATATATTTGATTATGCACATGAATCTTGGATATTATTGTGTTTACTTATATTTATGTTTCTTGTATAAGTGTGAGAACTAATTTTGGTAGATAAGCCTAACAACATATTTATTTATGGGTTCTTTTGAGATGATGACAAAAGACTTTGTTAAAAAATTTAATACTATATATACTATGGGGTGAAGAGGCATGTGAGATCGAAATTTATGTACAACGCTGAAAGAGATTTTATTGAATGCATATAGAATATGATACATTGTAAAAAAAACTTATTAATAAAATTACAAAAAAAAACTGGGAAATTTTTTTATTGGACCATTCATTTTATTGCCACTCATCCTCTATCATCTAAATAATTTGTCTATAAAATATTTGTTGAAATTGCAACTTTTTTATTGTTGAAACCATTGTTTTTAATGAAAAAATGGCTTCAACAACCTTGAATACCCCTATTGGAACTTAATTGTGTAATGTTAAGGATTGATATTTACAATTCCATCATTCCAAAATTACTCTTACTAGATTTAAAAAAAAAATACTAATTTCCCTTCCCATTATTTGAAACCACTCGAAAATAATGCATTAAGGTTCTAAATGTCAACTAAACTATTTATCATTATTTCATTAAATCTAAATTTAAAATAATAATAAGTATAATAAATTTTCTTAACTAGAAGTGGCCATTGTCAAAATCTAGACACCTATGACACCTAACAAAATTTTCAATTTGCACCCAAAATGGTTGGAATTATACTTTCATATAAAAGTACAAACTCATTGTACATCATTTTTGGAATATGTATAAATGTTAGACATAAATGTGTTGAATATATAAGGATAACTATGGAGAAGAAAACTTATTCCAATTAGGATGTTGCAAGACCAAAAGACTTGGGGGATTTGGGTTTGAAGAATATTCACATATTTTTGGTCACTAAGTGTGTTTGGAAGTCGATTTCTTGCAAATGAATTTGGTGTCAAGTAATTTCCCGGAAGCATATTGATCTCGATTTTGTAGAGGGTTGGATCAGAAAACCATGCAAAATGACTCATAATGTTTCAATTATCTAGAAGGTTATTGTTATAGATTTCCCCTGATAAGTAAGTGGTTAACCTGGAAAGTTGGTAATGGGGGAAGAATGCATATCAAGTGATGTAGGAACATCGACCCACCTTTTGAGATATCAACAAAATGAGCTTCTATAAGGAGGAAACATTGGAAGAGGACGTGATTTGTATCTTGCTGGCACCAAATCACCCTTTCAAAGAATGAAATTGATATCCTCAAGTGATCTTAGGGAACAGTTAAGGGATTTGTGGAGAGAATATTGGATTCCGAAATGATCCACAACGATGTATTTTTCCATTAAATTGTGAAGTTTGTGATGTATTGAAGGAGACCATTTCAATGGAGATTAGGCCCACAATGGCGCCATTGTAATGTAATTGCAAACTCACGAAATGATTGAGTGAGGTTTATTTTGTGAAATTGATTTTATGTTGATGAATTTCCATGTGAAATCTATACGTTGAAACCCTACTGAGTTAAGTATGTTTGCATTGTTATGCATAGATATTTCCATATCTAGAATTATTGAGGGAATTGTAATGACGACTTATGTATTTCTTTTGTGAGTAGTTTACATAAAGGATGAGTTGTGTGTTTGTGAAGAATAATTGATTGAATGCAACGATCAATACCTAGAAACTTCATGTGTAAATGAAGATAAACATTGGTCAACTCCTTGATGAAGGATGCACCCAAATCATTGGGAATGAGATGTTTTCAAATGGCTGAAGATTGCGAAATGGAACGTGGATTGTTGGAGTTGATGCAGTGATTCCACTTCATGGTGTTGAGTGTGCATGTGATTTTATAACGCCCAGGTTCTTTTTTTAAGTAGACTCCATTCAAGTTAAAGGAATAAATTCCCATAATGATTATAATTTGGAGGAAAGACAAGAATTTAATATTCCTGCGGTGTTTTATTGAAGAGAGAATAAGGTTGGGACATAACCCACAAGTCTCAGGATCGTAATCCATGTCCTCATAGATATTGAGGATTTGGGATGCAAATTCACTCTCTATCAAGTCGTACTAGAGAAATGGAATCCCTTTTATGATCATCAATCACTTCCAGGATTGATGATCCACCTTCATTGTAAGATTGTGTGTAATGGTAGAAAAAAACCTACAATAATTGTCGATCTATGGAGGATTAGTTTTGGCTCATTGGATCAAGATAGGAGTGAGATCCACATCACTCCAAATCAGTTTGTTAGGTACCGTCAGATCTTTCTTCGAACAAGATCGATAGTTGGAAATATATTTCGCATCTAAATTCTAATTGTGCAGATAGGGACAAAACTGAACATTAGATTCCGGAAGAAATTGATCGAGACTTCCCAGTGGATAAGAAGGAACATCAAAAAAAATATACAGGTAGCTAATGATGAAAGATAGAACAAGAAAACTGCACAAAATCAAAGTAGAAGTTGGGATCCCAGAGGGTTGCAGACAGCAACAGAACAACAACAAAATAGAAAAGAAAGTGGTATCAGAGTAGAAAAAGAAATTGTGTGTAGTGGAAGGAGGTACAAGTATATTTAGGATTGGTGAGTGCATGGTATTTATATTTTTTTATGCGGGTAGAAGTAGAGGAAGGTGAGAATATTTGAAACAGACTAGACCAAGGAGTGCTCATACGATGATCCAAAATGGATCTAGGAAGGCCTAAGAATAAAAGTTCTCAAAATTGGATGAAATCGAAGTCATTGTGTATGTCTTGTCACGTTGATTCTGGCCATATAATGTTTTCCTCAAACGAACATTGTATGAAAAATTTATTGCGTCCTGACCAAAATCCCAAACAGGTAAAAAGTCAACTAGTCAAAGTCAATGTTGACATCAGTAGCATGATAGGTGATGTCATCATGCTGACATGGAATCACTAGGAGGTGACACGTGTCACTCAAATTCAACATTTTTGGGCTGAGTTGGAACTTGTACAGATTTGACATATGGCACTATACGGATGACACGTGGCCATCCGTACATGACGTGGCCCAATGGCAGGCTGACACATGGAAAT
>CBVK0101624617.1:0-27114 GCA_900067695.1 Picea abies | reverse complement strand
TCCATAGCTGCAATGTTCTGCGGTTCCTTCTCTTTTCCTTCTTCAAACTCTGGTTTCACGATATTTCCTTTTACGATATCCAACACTTTATTCTTGGCAAGGATGAGGTCAATCCTTGTCTTCCACGCTCTAAAGTTAGAGGCTCCATCTAACTTATTCTCAGGCTTCATTGAGTTAGTCATGGCTTGCTTGACTTGGTCAAACCCTAGATTTGACCAAAAATTCAAACTTCATGTCTTGGCTTGCTGAGAGTATCAGGAGATGAGCTAGGCTAGGGTGCACTGATCTGTCCGGAGATTGGGTCAATCTCTTCACTTAAGGTGCCTCAACGAGAGTATTAGGGTTTCTGCAACTGCTCCTGCTAGTAACCCTAGTGGCAGTGTCTTGGAAGATGCTTCTGCTAGTAACCCTAGCGACAGTTCCTCAACGAGCTCAATATCCTAGCGACCATGTTTCCTTCCAGCGTTTAGACTGAATGAAGGAGGTGTGGGCCCATAACCTGTTAGAATATAGAAGATTGTGTGCTCGTTTTACCATTGATGATACCCTCGTCACCCAACCATAGGCCGAAGCCACCCTCCGAGTACCATAACCTTGACTGATAATTACTCCGTAAGCAAACCCTAGGCTAGATAGCCAAACAAGGTGTAGCGCATCTTCCTCCAAGGATAGCGCACCAACAAGAACTGATCAGATAGTCCAAACCCTAGCCAAAAGATGGTCCAAGCCAATATTTAAACTGGTTGCTGTAGCAGCTACACCTACAACTCTCCTCCACAAGTGCGCACTAAACTGGGAACTGCAGTGCGCACCAATTGCTCTCTGCAATTCTGAGATGTGTCAAATGAGAACTGGCGCCCTGTATTTATAGTGGTTCTGCCAGATTTGCTGGGGCCGACTTATCCTTCTAAGTACATGTCTGTTCAGTATATTGATATTATTTCTGGTCGACTTCTTCTCTTGGAGGCTAATAACCTAATATAAATTATCTTCTTGAGCCAACAAGACTTCTAGGGTTATTAGCCAACTCATTAGGGTTTTATCTTGCTTTCCGGAGTCTCCTATTCTCATCAGGTTCACACGTGGAGGGAAATACCTCCCACAACTACCATAATATTAACACGAACAACATTCATTTCGGGTTAAAAGTCCCGAGAAGGTTACACTTCAGGGAATCTCACTTCGAAAAAACTGTGAAGTTGAGAAATCGAATTACCCGAAGTCCCGAAGGCCAAAATTCCGAAGTCACTCTCAATCGTCAATCTGCGATACATTTCAGATAGTATTTTGACCGTTAGATCAAGGAGATGAATATGTACCACATCGAGAGATCTACGCCAGGAAGGACACGTGGCACAATCAGATAATGAGAAGTGTCAAGATGAAATTGACAGTTCAAGTACGTGCAAATCACAAATCTGAGTGACACATGGTAGCCACTCGACCCATGCCATGTCAACAAGTGATGTCATCAAGTTACGTCACTCCAGGAGTTTTAATTCGGGAGTTTCACCACCAACAAATGACCTAAGTCTTGAAGTCCCGAAGTGGACATGATTCGTTCAATTTGAAGAACACTTCGGGAGCATTTTCAACCATTGAATATTATGGGCACATGTCTGTTATTCGAGAGATTTGTAAGGAGGCTGAAAGTCGCAAAGGACAAATTCCCGAAGTCCCGAAGGGCCGAAGTCGTGAAGGACAAAGTCTCAAAGTTTTGAAGGGCCAAAGTCACAAAGGACAAAGTCCTGAAGGCCAAAGTCCCGAAGTCACGAAGGACAAAATCTCGAAGTCCCGAAGGGCCGAAGTCGCAAAGGACAAAGTCCTGAAGTTCCAAAGCACCGAAGTCCCGAAGTGGACATGAGTCCTCCGATCTAAAGAACACTTCGGGAGTGTTCTCAACCGTTGATCAAGTACAATGGAAGGATAGTGTAAATGGAATAGACGAAGTCCCGAAGTGCCGACAGTTGTCCATCTCATCTAGAGATTAAAACATGACCGTTGATTCTGATAAGTGCTCAAGCACTCGTTTGGCCTAGCGCCTGGTCACCGCCCTTGGTCATATGGAATATGAGAAATAAATGCAAAAGATAATATGTCGCTAAAGTTGATAAGCTCGTGGTTTTGCATTGTCGGTCATATGTAATGGTTTGAAGGAAGCGCCTCAATAGAACTCGATTTTTGCAGTTGTTGCAGAGAATATGGTTAAGTTAAATGAAGAGGTGCAATGATCCAAATGGAAGGACACAATGCGTTATAACTCATGCCGTTTTGAAGATTATATAAATGAGAAAGAGTGGTGTTTAGAATGTGTCTTTGTAGTTCGAATCAGAAGACATATTAAATCATAGAAGCAGAGAGAGGTAGTGAAGACCTGATACATAAGTTTTCCAGATTCAGAAATTAGGGAGGTTGGGTGGTGCAAGGGCTAGTTGGTGCTTGCAGGGGATTTGGTGCTTCCTTGTCAGTTGTAGTTGACTAAACAAGGGGTCGAAGCCTCTTACCAATTGGTGCTGGTGAACAAGGGTGTGAGTGCATCCTAATCAGTTGGCGCTGATTGAAAAGGAAAAACATCTTCCTTCTATGTAACATGTAAAACAAAATTTTGTAGTTAATAGAAAAGTGTTTGTGGTTTTCCCAATTGGGTTCCACAATAAAATATTGTGTTAAAATTTTGTTTGCATTAACAAAATAAAAATTTATAAAATCATTGTGTCACTGATTCACCCCCCCCTCTCAGTAACAAGATCTGATCCTTCAACAATAACCATGCTAAAGATGAGAATAATACATATGTAACCATTGAAGTGTTTTAGTCCTAAATCAACATGGGTTGAGGTGACATCAAAATAGGTTAGGAGTGTTGGAGTTTGAGTAGCTTCAAAATATATTCTTATTGTACTTGACCAAGACAAACCCTAAAGAATATTATTATATTATATTTGTTAAGACGACCCTATTGTGCCTTTTTAATAGTCGGCCTTATTGTGTCTTGACAAGTAAAATGTAAATTAAAAGGATAAAGTGACAGGTCTTCCCAGACCTAGTTTAAGCAGGACAAACTACTATTTAAAAGGGAGGCCAACGCCCCATTTGAACACACTCACACCACAAGTTCTCTGTCTAAAGAAGACGCACGCAAGTCTTAGAGGGAGAAGCTACTGCAACTAGGAGGTGACGTTGTGGAGGTTCTTGGTTTATCTCTTGAGTATATCTTGGTTAAGTGGTGCACTACTCTTACCTACTCAAGGGTTTAAGGAGGATCTTTTGTTGTGTTAGCTCTCTCTTGGAGAGAGAGATTGTTCTTGGTTGGTGAATCTATATTGAGGAAGTTTGTTGGGTTTTTCCCCTAAATGGTTTTCCCAGGGTAAATCTTGTGTATGATGTGAATGTTATCCTTTTAGTGATACTTTATATGCAGTTATTGTGCTAATGGTTTAAAAGTAAAAGAACACTAATCTATTTAACTTCTGAAGATGAAAAACCAACATGGTATTAGAGCGAGCTTGAAAGAAGGATTTTTCACAACATATAAGAACTCACTGAAGAATCCAAGAGCATAGGAAGACTCTCCTAATCCTAGAACACCTCTTCATGTGCATAAAATCTCAGTTGATGAAATTTTTTAAAGTGAAACTACTGTTGTAGCGGTTGCAACTGCATAAACCCTAGGTGTGATGTTTTCCCTGTTGAAGGACGCTGGAGAAAGTAAGCACACCTATGAACTTGCCTAGGCATGGCGAATCTATTCCCTGCAACAGAACTCAAATTTTTACAAGTTGAAAAATTAGGGTTTCCTCATAAACCCTAGGTCTGGTTGCAGTTGCTGCAGATTTTGTGACAAAATTCATTCTTGACTTAACAATCTCTCTGGTAAGGTCTGAGATCCTCATCTTAAAAAAAAGTTATTTGTTATTTTACTTGTTCCAGGCAGGATCACTACCAATACCAATCTTGATGAAAAGTTTGAAGGAGTCGATGACTTTCGAGCATGGGAGTAGAAAGTAATGGTCATTCTAGAAGAGAATGACCTTGTAAGTTTTCTTGAAAAAAATATTGAAGAGCCAGAGGGAGATGAGGCCAAATCCAAATATAAGAAGGATATGATCAAAGCAAAGAAGATCATTGTCGACTCCATCGAGAACCATTTGATTCCTCATGTTTCAACATTAAAAACCCCAAAGCAAATGATGGATGCCTTATCCCATCTGTTTGAAGGCAAGAACATCGATCAAAAAATGACCTTGAGGACACAACTCAAGAATGTGAAGATGTAAAATTTAGAAACCATACAATATTACTTCACAAGTGTGTCCCAGATTAAAGAACAACTTGAAGCTATTGGAGACTCAGTTGATGAAGCTGAGTTAACGATGACCACATTGAACGGTCTCCCAAATTCTTGGGAATCCTTCATCCAAGGAATCTGCTCTAGAAGGAAGTTAACTAAGTTCAACAAATTGTGGGAAGACTGTACTCAAGAAGAAGCCAGATTAGAGGCAAGAAAATAAAAGATGGAAAGCAATGAAGATCAAGCGCTAACAACTCACACAAGGAAATGAAAGAACAAGAAAGAATTTCACTCTCACAAAAGGTTTCAAAAGCCTCATAAAGGACAAGATTCTCGTAAAGATCTCTCAAGCTTTAGATGCTTCATTTTCCAAAAGAATGGACATATGGCAATAAATTGTCCCCAAAGCAAAAGACTAACAGGAAGATTTAAAGACATCATGCTCATTTAGCAGAAGAAGATGAACATGGTCAGAAAAGAACAAAAGAAGATGATTCAGATGAACTATATCTTCTATGATATAGGACTTAGTGCTTCCGAAGCACTTGATCTATATCAAGTGATATTAATAACAATATCTCTTTTATTCCCGCATTAAAATTCAAGAAGTAAAAGAGCTGGAGAATTTTTGTATCATGAGAGCCACGTGCAAATTGTGAAGAAGTATCATTATACATCCAAACATCGTACATATCAAGCAAGCACTCTGACAATGCATGCTCCAAGTATGCACCCTTCATAATTGATTTCAATATTTTTTTAAGTTTTATAACACGAGACTTATGCATTTTTTTTTATCTTAGCTTGTTGGATCATTATCCTTGGTACGATAATCCAACAAGGTCTCATTTAAAATCAAGAAATAATTTCTGGGCTCGGGGGTGGCATGTGTGCCTATGGTTGGGTGACAATAATGTAATATTGTCTATGGTTAAACAAGCACATTAAAATTTAAATGTCCCTAGTACGAGAGCTCATCAGTTTCATGCATCAACATCATGTATGGCTCATAGTGTCCCACAATTTCCCGATGAGAAGACTTGGCCAATGGATAGTGAAGCCACCTTGACAGGAAGCATAATTCGTTTGAAGTCTGACTTAGTTTTTCATATTAAGACTTGGTAACGAACACCAAGTATATCTTGCAGAGACTCTGAGGATATTGTAGACTTAGAGGAAGTCAAGGCTCATAGGGAGCCAATTTTCTCATGCAGTGAGCAGTACACTTCCAGGACGAATAATACCAAAAATCAAAGAAATAGTTCTGGTGGTCGTGAATACATCCAGTTAGATAAACTATAAAACATCCGTGATCCTATTGATATTATGGTAGTTGCAAGAGGTATTAACCTCTACGTGTAACCTTTGATGAGTCTAGAATATTCTGGGAAGCAAGAGAAACCCTAGAAGGTTAGGAAACAACCTTAGAAGACAAGTCGGCTCAAGATAATAATTTATATTAAATTATTATCCTCCATAAGTAGAAGTCGACCTAGTTAGGTCACATGGAGGACTATAAATAAGAGGGTTCTAGAGCTCATTTGTCACACTCACTCTCACAACTTCATAAGGACAAGTGGTGCACATGATTGGAGGAGAACTACAACTACTGCAATGGTGACTTGGTCTTTGGTTATGGTTGGAATTTATGCTTGGTTATGTTTTGAAATTTCTGCTTGGTATGCTAAATTTGGAGAAAGGTACGCTACCTTGGTTGGCTATTGGTTCAAGGTTTTTCTTCTGAAATTATTCTATTTGTCAAGGTTAAGGTGCTCGGGGGTGGCCTTTGTGCCTGTGGTTGGGTGAAAATATTGAAATATTGTCTACGATGAAAGGAGCACACCTATTATTCTAACAGGTTATGGGCCCACACTATCTTCGAACAATCTAACCACTAGAAGGTAGATTGGGAGGATTTACTCAGTTGCAGTCAAATTTTTGTTGCAACAACAAAACCCTAACCCTCGTGCTGAGGCACTTTAAGTGAAGAGATTGACCTAATTCCTGGATAACCTAGCGCACCCTAGCCTAGCGCACCTCCTGGTACTCTCAGCAAGCAAAGACGTCAAGTTTGGAGTTTTGGTCAAATTCAATGTTTGACCAAGTCAAAATCTAAGGTTGACCGGTCAAAAGTCAAAATGAAAGGAAATTATGAAGACATAAGACCTAGCATGAAGAAAGTGTATGTTGTGCCCAAGAGGAATCTACTGAAAGGAACATTATGAGGTTTACCAATCCTCTAGTAGCTAAACCTCTAGTCCAACAAAGTCATTCTAAGGTTTATCGTCACAGTTGGGTAACAAAGGTATGTACCTATACATGTTCTTTTAATTTGTATCATTAGCATTGTTTAAATATTGTAACTGTGAAGAATATTCTAATTATAATTGAGTTATTATCTTATAGGTCAATCCCCTTTTGTGGATTGATCATGTCGGGACTTATGTATGACCAAACCCCCTTTTGTGGATTGGTCAAACCATGTTTATATGATGCTAATTGAGAAGTCGGCCCCTAGGGCTAATTAAAGTGGTTTTAACCACTAGTTGAAGAAGTTGGCCCTGCCTAATGAAGAGACACAACCCTAGCACTCCTCAACTAGTATAAATAAGAGAGGATGGTGCCTCATTAGTTCATTCACTCAAGTCACTCATCTATTGCGCAAGTTTGAAGGAAGCTGTAATTAGAAGAAGAAGAAGAAGAGAGAGGCACATTGCTCAGTCTTGGATATTCTCTAGTGCTTGGTCTTTTATCTTGGCATTGTATTGGCAATCTATATTAATGAAGTTTTTGCTGAATTTTCTTCCCCATGAGGGTTTCCTAGGATAAAATGTTGTGTACCTTGTGATTGTGTTTCTCTCAGTGATCCTGCTTATGCTGTTATTGTCTAGTAAATTAAAAAGAACTTAATAGCAGCTCTAAATTTAACATGGAATCAGAGCTTGACTGAATAGAGCACCTTTCACTGGGTAACCAAAAATGTCACTGTTGTCGTACAAGAAAATTAAGGATTTTTGTTGGAAGGGAATTTCACCCAAAAAACTATCTAGGGAAGTGAACCCTAGACTATCGAACTCTTTGGCAGCTTGAGCACACCTTTTTAGTGGCCAGAGCCTTCGGAAAGTGAAACCCTTGTTTTGGCTGGTACCCAAAAACTAGGAAACCAGAACCAATACTAGAAGTACGACTCCAAATTTGCATAGGCTCAATTTCAAGGGGTAAAATTTGAATTTTCTGAAAATAGACTGCACCAACCTACTCGCCTCAGCCCAACGCACCTCCTGGTAAGTTCATATTTAATTTATGAGCACTTTCAATTTTTGGTCATTTTCCCAGCTCTAGGTCAAGATGTCTGCAAGCACCAAGCTTGTTGACAAGTTAGAAGGTGTGGAAAACTTTCGTGCCTATAAGTATAGGATTGCACTCATTCTTGAAGAGAATGACCTTGCAAAATTCATAAAGAAAAATGTACCGGAACCCGAAGAAGATGCGACCAAAGCAAAGTACCAGAGGGATATGGTTGGGGCCAAAAGAATCATTGCAGACTCTATTAAAGACCACTTGATCCCTCAAGTGTCTTATAAGAATACTCCAAAATAAATGTTTGATGTCCTAACCAAAATGTATGAAGGAAGGAATATCAACCAGAAGATGAATCTAAGAACCCAACTCAAGATTACAAAGATGCAGAAAGGAGAAACCGTTCATGACTATTTCTCTAGGGTTTCTCAATTCAAGGAACAACTAGAAGCAATTGGAGACAACTTAGATGAAGATGGGCTCACAATGACAACTCTTAATGGTCTCACAAGACCTTGGGATGCCTTCATCCAAACTATATATGTAAGAAAGGAGAAACTCCAATTTGATAGGCTTTGGGAAGAATGTGTTCAAGAAGAAGCACGAGTAGCCAACCGAGAAGAAATATTATTAAGGGATGAAGATCAATCCCTAGCTGCTCATGCTAAAGGAGGAAAGAAAAGGTCTCACTTCCAAAAGGAGACCCATCTTCATAAGGAATCTCACTCTTCAAATAGATTCACCCACTTCCATAAAGAATCTCACCCTCCAAGGAGATTCCAAAAATATCAGAAGGGTCAAAGAAGAGAAAAAGATTGCTCCTCTTATCAATGCTATCATTGTGATAAGATGGGACACATTGCTAATAATTTTCTTGTCAGAAGGGAAGAATAAAAAAATATAAATAACAAAAGACATCATGCCCATGCAATTGAAGATGATGAGCCACCTATGAAGATGATTAAAGAAAAGATTGAAGACTATGTTTTATTCTCCGCTCTCTCAGGATCTGTGACACCTAGAGAAGTTAATTGTCTCATAGATAGTGGTTCTTCTAAGCACATGATAGGTTAGAGAGACAATCTCTCTAGACTTACAGAAAATAACTTTCCCCAGAAAGTTACACTTAGAGATGATTACCAGTACCCTATCAAAGGAGTGGGAGAATCCACCTACAAACTTGATTCAGGGACCCCAATGAAAATGAAGGACGTACTATATGTACCAGGTTTGACAAAGAACTTACTTTCTATCTCAATTTTAGATAAGAAAGGTTTCGGGGTTGCTTTCATAGATTGTGAAGTTCTTATGTGGTCTAAAGGAAAAACCATAGAAGATGCAATTGTTATTGGAACAAAAGAAGATAGCTTGTATAAGTTAAAATGTCACTCATATGCAGCCTTGACTCACTCCACTGAGAGTCCATGTGAACTTTGGCATAGAAGACTAGCTCACATCAACTACAAAGCCTTACGATATGTAAGCAAGGTAGTTATAGGTCTACTAGAGTTAAAGGTTGATCATGAAGGTGTGTGCAAGGGATGTGCACAAGGAAAGAACATAAATAATCCTTTTCCAAAGAGGGACAATAAAGAAGAAGAAATCTTGGATCTCATCCACTCAAATGTATGTGTTCCAATGCCATCAACATCTCTAAGCGGGTATGTATACTATGTGTTATTTATTGATTATTATTCCCGTAAGAGTTGGGTTTACTTCTTGAAGTCAAAAAATGAAGTATTTTGAAAGTTCAAGGAATTCAAAGCCTTCATAGAAAATCTCTCCGAAAGAAAGATCAAGATACTTAGGTCATATAATGGAGGAGAATACACCTCAAAATAATTTGTAAGCTTTTGCATAGATGATGGTATTAAGAGGGAGCTCACTACTCCCTATAATCCTCAACAAAATGGTGTAGCAGAAAGAAAGAACAGAACAATAATGGAAGCAGTGAAGACTATGATCCATGATCAAGATCTTCCAATGCACTTATGGGCTGAAGCAACAAGAACAATGGTTTATGTCCAAAACAAATTATCCCATAGTGCACTTGGATTCAAAACCCCCGAAGAAATGTTCTCCGGAAAGAAGCCAAAAGTAATCCATCTCAAAATATTTGGTTGTCCAGTGTTTGTACACATTTCGAAAGAAAGGAGAACTAAGCTAGACCCTTCAGGAAATAAGAGAATATTTGTTGGATACTGTGAGGTCTCTAAGAGTTTACATATCAGGTTACCATCATATTCAGATCAGAAGAGATGTAACCTTTGATGAAGATGCAACACTCGAGAGATCAAGGAAGTGCTAGCTTGAAGAAGTATATGAAGAAGAACTTGTAGCTCCTAGAGTTGCAGAACCTATGAAGGAAGTCACAGTTTCCCCTGATGATGAGATTCCAAAAGATCATGATATGATAGAATCTCAAGAACCTCCCCAAATGACGATCTCTCACAAGAGAAAGCCAGCTTGGGCAAGGGAACTTATTCAATATGGAGAGAAGTATGGTGCCCCAGAAGGAACCATGAGACAAATCAAGAAACCTAAACCATTCTCTAGTTATATGGCTTTGATGTGTGATGTCATAGAAAATGAACCTACTTTCTTTGAAGAAGCCATTCAGAAGAAGGAATGGGCGGATGCCATGACATAAGACTACCATTCCATTATAAAGACTGATGTATGGAAAATAGTTCCCAGACTGAAGAACAAATATGTGGTATCTTCCAAATGGTTATACAAGATAAAACATGTTACAAACGAAAGTATAGAAAAACATAAAGCAAGGTTTGTAGCTCGTGGCTTTTCTCAAAAGGAAGACATTGATTATGAAGAGACGTGCTCCTGTAGCCAGATACAATTCTATTAGAGCAATCATAGCTCTTGTAGCCAAGATGAAGTGGAAGTTACACCAGATGGATATGAAAACAACCTTCTTAAATGGTGTTATTGAAGAAGAAGTGTATATAGAACGACCTCAAGGGTTTGAAGTTGAATATAGAAAGACTCATGTCTGCCTGTTGAAGAAGGCTCTGTATGGGTTGAAGCAAGCTCCTAGAGCTTCGTATAGCATAATTGACCGTTTTTTGACGAGCTTGGGCTTTACCAAGAATAAAGTTGACTCTAACCTTTACTTCAAGGTCATGAATGATGAGCCAGTTATATTGCTGTTGTATGTGGATGAATTATTCTTAACGAGAGAAGAAAAACTCATCACTGATTGTAAGAAGAAGCTCGCTGCATAATTTGAGATGAAAGACCTAGGCCTGATGCATTATCTCTTAGGTATTGAAGTTTGGTAGAGCCCAGAGAAGATCTTCCTTAACCAAGGGAAGTATGTAGTTGAAATATTGAAGAGGTTTGATATGTTGGAATGTAAAGCCATGAAAACACCCATGGAAACAAAGTTGAAGCTCCTGGTTGATACTTCGCCATAATTGATTGATGCTACATTGTACAGACAAATGATTGGATCTTTGATGTATCTGACGAATACCAAGACATATATTTGGTTTTCTGTGAACACCTTGAGTCAGTATCTGATAGTGCCTAGACATGTTCACCTTGTTGCTGCAAAACATGAGATGAGATACCTTAAGGGTACATTGGACTTTTGTATCTATTATACTTGAGACCATGACTTCAGACTGATTGGTTATACTAATTCAGATTGGGCTGGAAGTGTCCCTGATAGAAAGATAACTTCAGGATGTTGTTTAAGTCTAGGGTCAACCATGAATTCATGGCAGAGTAGGAAGCAATACAGTGTTTTTCTTAGCACGACATAAGCATAATACATTGTAGCATGTTCCACTAGTTGTGAAGCCATATGGCTTCGAAAGTTGTTGACAGGTCTATTCGGTCTGGAGATGGAAGGCACCGTGATTCTATGTGATAACCAGAGTTGCATAAAGATGACAGAGAACCCTGTGTTCCATGACAAGTCGAAGCACATAGAAATCCGGTATCACTACATTCGTGATATGGTGCATAGAGGAGCTATAAAGATCCAATATGTTGGTATAGATGAGTAGGTTGCAGATGTGTTGACAAGCCTTTGTCTCTTGTAAATGTTCAACACTTTCGAGACAAGTTTGGTATAGTCTGAAAGGACCTCTCTCGAAAGGGGGAGTGATGTTGATGATACTATGGTATTATGACCAACAACGGGTAGGTCAGTTAGGATTTTATATACTAGGGGAATGATCATCCCTGGACAGATCCCGAAGGTCCGGTAAGGACGGTCTGTCAGAGTACCTGTGCATGTATATGCCAATTGTGGTCAGTAGTGGTAGCTCCGTTAGGATTTTACATCCTAGGGATTCTTTTGATTCTTGAGAAGATCCCAAAGGTCCGGTAAGGACGGTCTGTTAGAGTACCACGTGGTAGCTCCATTAGGATTTTATATCCTAGGGAATCTTATGATTCTTGGGAATATCCCTAGGATCTGTCAGATTACCACAAAATGTTGTTGCACCTGCTTCATTCTGTTGCTATATGATGATGATGATGTTGCTCCAGCCTCGTGATTTTGATGATGTTGTTGCTCCAACCTCGTGTTGTTGATGATGTTGTTGTATCAACCTCGTGTTGTTGATGATGCTGTATTAGCCTAGTGATGTTGATGTTATTATAGTTTTATACTAACTGATGTTGATGTTTCAGATTCCATGTTCATGCTGTGAACATGCTATTCCAACTCCATGCTGTGAACGATGACGATGATGCTATTCCAACTTCATGCTGTGAACGGTGATGATATTGATGATGATAAAAACTTTCGATGATTTATAGATGCGTTAGTCAATGTTTCAAGATGTTGATGATGTCGCTGCCCTCTCTCTCTCTCCTGATGATGTTGTATTGTAGAATACCCTTCTTGTTAAGGGGGAGTGTTGAAATATTGTAACTATGAAGAATATTCTAATTATAATTGAGTTATTATCATATAGATCAATCCCCTTTTGTGGATTGATCATGTCAGGACTTATGTATGACCAAATCCCCTTTTGTGGATTGGTCAAACCATGTTTATATGATGCTAATTGAGAAGTCGAAGCCTAGGGTTAATTAAAGTGGTTTTAACCACTAGTTGAAGAAGTCGGCCCTGCTTAATGAAGAGACACAACCCTATCGCTCCTCAACTAGTATAAATAAGAGAGGATGGCGCCTCATTAGTTCATTCACTCATCTATTGCGCAAGTTTGAAGGAAGTTTCATTTAGAATAAGGAGAAGAGAGAGGCACATTGCTCAGTCTTGGATATTCTTTAGTGTTTGGTCTTTTATCTTGGCATTGTATTGGCAATCTATATTAAGTGAGTATTGATAAGTACTTAGTATCTTATACTAATCAGTGTACTTATTTGCAAGCATGAATTAACACCTCCTCTAGGAGATATTTCTTGTTCTTATTCTCAGACAAGATCATCTTAGTAATTCTACCAAGAAACTATCCTTCATATTAAAAATGTTGTATCAGAAACACTGTTGTTCTTGTTGTCTCAGGAAGGTTATCTCATGAAGGCTGTCATGAAGATGTCTTTCCAGGCTTGTAGCAATTGTCTCTATCCTTATCCTTAATCTTGTTTCGATTTCCTATGATAAACATATTGTCTTGGATCTTTCTTTTTGTTTCTTGTCTTGTTTTGGGCAGGTACCCTTGTGAAATATGTTGACAAACCTTGATGAAAAATCCTTGCGAAAGCTTTCCTAGAAGAAGTTTATAAGGATGACATAATACTTGCAACAAATTCCAGATGGAAAGCAATTAGAACATATAGAAACAAACTTAAAGAGACCCAGAGGGAGTCAGACTCAGAGGAAGTCAGTAATCAAAAGGAAACCAGAACAAGCTTGTGACACTTTGCAGAAAGCAAAGAGAGATGCAACACACAGAAGCACATAGTCTCTTAGATAGAGGGAATTGATTGCAGAAACATGCAGTCTCAGAAAAACAAACAAGGAATTTCTAGATATTGCTCGTTCAAGCATGAAACTGAGATTAGGAGGGAGCTAATCCCTAATGATATGATCAATTGAAGAATCCGTGAAGACTTATAAATGGAAGCTTTGATAGATACAAGGCGAGATTCAGGGCTTGAGGGTTCTCCCAAAAAGAGGGAGAAGAATATGATGACAACTTATTCAAGTAACCAGATATACCTCTACTTGAGCCATTATATCTCTTGCAGTATTCATGGGTTGGAGTTTACATCAGATGGATGAAAAGACTATTCTTCTCATTGATGTATTTTGAGAATACTCAGCCATATATTTTCTTTGTTTTGAAAATAGTTCCAGGTGGAACCTAGCCATGAGAATTGAATAATTTCAAAGCATGCCTTGAAATGTCTTCGTGAGACGTTTGAGTTATGATATACAACTGCATGAATTTATCTATTCTGATTGGGCATGGAGTGCAAATGACAAAATAAGTACTTCTTGGATATGTTTCAGTTTTCCACAATATCATGGGATAGCACAAAACAAAAGTATGTTGCAGTCATCACTATAGAAGTAGATCATATTGCAGTTTCTGATGCTTGTACATAAGCAACGTGGCTCCGTAAACTGGTTTCTAGAGTGTTTGATCAGGTGCTGGATTCGACCATGATATATTTTGATAACCAACGATGTGTGAAGCTTTCAGAGAACCCAGTGTTCCATGACAGGTTGAAGCACATTGAGATCAAGTACTATTTTTCTTCGAGATAAAGTCCATAGGGGAGAAGTAGTTCTCCAATATATCTCCATAGATGAACAAATACCAGATATTTTGGTAAAGCCTCTGTCCAAGATGAAAATTTTGTGTACTTAAGGAACAAGCTGGGACTCGTGGCATTGACTTCCTTATTGGAAAGGGAAGTGATTACTCCCCAGGTTGGGAGGGAGCATTGCTATGTTATTGATATATGGACAATTATTTTCAAGTTTAGAAAATGGTCCAGGTTGGGAAGTCACTTTCTAGTCCGGAAAGTGGTCCAAGATTCTTGATGGATAGTTATTTTCCAATTTGGAAAATGGTCCAGGTTGGGCAGTCACTTTATAGTCCATAAAGTGGTCCAAGATTTCTAACGGAAAATCATTTTCTAGTTCGAAAAATGGTCCAGAAGGGACAGTCATATTCGTAACAAAAATGGTCCGACAGATTACTGATGTACCATAGACAACGATTCCCCTTGTGGCCAGTGTGGGGGAATGGTCTAGGACAATCATTCTCCTTGAAAATCACTCTGAGAAGTGGTCAAGAAGAGTGGTCTGCCTCTACGGGCAGTCATTATTTCAAAGTTTACAGTTGTGAGCAGTTTTGAAGAATGGTTCTATGTAGGAGGTTGGTGCAGGACAATCATTTCTGTAGGAAATGGTCAGAATAGTCATTCCCTAGGGAAGACTCATTCTCTCCAGGTTTCATTGTGAATCGTGCCAAAATAATGGCCTAGTTAGGTTGAATGGTCCAGGTTCAATAATTAGGGACAATCATTCCCTAGGGAAAACTCATTCTCTCTAGGTTGCACTGTGAATCATGCCGAAAGAATGGCCCAGTTAGGTTGAATGGTCTAGGTTCAGAAATCAGGGACAATTATTCTTCTATGCTTGAGAAGAATAGTCTAGACATACCATGGCTGATGTTGAACTTTCCAAGGGCATGTGCTTTTCCGGATCTCACAGATGTGAGTAGAAGAGTGGCCCAGATGATTCAATTCGTATCATGATATTGTTTATGTAGGTTGATATCATATGATATGATTGTTGTAGAGACTGTATGTCTCTAGACAATAGTTGTATGCTACTGTGGTGGATATGATCCACTAGTAGTGACTATGTGTCACTGGTTAGTAGCCATGTTCTACTAGGAGTGATTGTGTACCACTGGATAGTAGTTGTATACTACTATGAATATACACAATGGTGTTCTATTGGATGACATTGTAGCAACTGTATGCTATTATCTAATTTTCATGGAGACTACCACTAGTGTTAGAGATGATTTCCAGCTAGATGGATAGTCAGTGTGCTGGTGGACATACATTCTCTCTGTGGAGAATGGTCCAGTTTGACACATTGTTGACGTATCATGGACTGGTATTTTCCTAAGGAACAAATTGTGGCCCGATTAGGAAAATGGTGCAGGACCGATATCTTCTAAGGCATATGGGTAGAGATTGATCTTTATGGTACATATGACCCGATTAGAAAATAGTCTGAGACTAAAATTCTTGTAGGAATGGTATATGTATCCCATAGGGCGTCTTTCAACATCTGGGGGATTGATATTGTTCTAGGATGTAGGTCCAGATTAGAAGAATGATCCTTGTATCCCATTTTGGGGATTTCAACATCTATTGGGAGAACTATTCTTCTAGGACGTATGTACGAATTAGAAGAATGGTCCTTGTATCACTCTGTTGAGTGAGTGACTTATTCAACATCATGCCCGATTACTTAGATGGAGTACGACCTCGAGACATGATGCAGTTGATGCTATCAGATGATACTGATAGTGGTGATGGTGCTCATGATTTGATCATAAGTTATCGTATGTGGCTATGATGATTCTATCAGTTGAATGGTTTGTTTGTGCTCAAGACCATTGCCTTTAATGCCTCCCTAGATAGGAGGGAGTGTTGATATTATGGTAGTTGCGGGAGGTTTTAACCTCTACGTGTAACCTTTGATGAGTCTAGAATATTTCGAGAAGCAAGAGAAACCCTAGAAGGTTAGGAAATAACCTTATAAGGAAAGTCAACTCAAGATAATAATTTATATTAAATTATTATCCTCCAAAAGTAGAAGTTGACCCAGTTAGGTCACATGGAGTACTACTATAAATAAGAGGATGCTAGAGCTCATTTTTCACACTCACTCTTACAACTGCATAAGGACAAGTGGTGCGAATGACCGGAGGAGAGATGCAGTTCCTGCAGTGGTGACTTGGTCTTTGGTTATGGTTTGAACTTTTTGCTTTGTATGCTAGCTTTGGAGAAAGGTACGCTACCTTGGTTGGCTATTGGTTCTAGGGTTTGCTTCCAAAATTATTCTATCTGTCAAGGTTGAGGTGATCGAGGGTGGCCTTTGTGCCTATGGTTGGGTGACAATATTGAGATATTGTCTACGGTGAAACGAGCACACCTATTATTCTAATAGATCCATTAAAAGAAGCTGACATAGTATGATATTCAGAGGGAGCAGGTATGACAATCCTTGTATTTGAGATTGAGTTACCTCCAATGCCATTTGGTTGCAGTACATGAATTGGGTCATGGAGACATGACTACAATAGAAGATTGAGTTACCTCCAAAGAAATCTACCTTCAGTGTCATTTATTGACCCACTCTCAGTTTCAAAAGAAGTTGTTGCCATGATAGAATAGAGTAACTACTCTTAGAGTTCAAAAACTACACCGAGAATAAGAGCAGTCATTCTCAAATTCAGAAAGAGAAGCTACAGGTGCAGGGTCCTAGTCCCAGTAGGAACAATTGCAGAGAGAGCAGAGGACATACTCTCAGCAAGTGAGACAGATATTTATTTGCAGAAAGCACATAGAGCCAACACATGATTGTGCAAATTGAGTTGCAGTTGAGCAAGTGTACCAATTTGGTACAATGTGATGCGAAAATTTGGTTCGTTGATATATTTGAAGACCGCAATGAAAAATATATGTTTTGCGGTGAACTCATTGAGTCGGTACATGATTGAGCCTAGACATGTTCAACTGATTATGGCAACACATGTGATGAGGTACCTAAAGGCTACAATCGATTATGGACTCATATATATCTTAGATTGTGAGATAAGATTGCAGGGTTGCACAAATTCAGATTGGGTAGGCAGTGTCACAGACCAGAAAAGTACATCCAGATGTTTCTTTAGTATGGGATCAACTATGATCTCGTGGCTGAGTGAGAAGAAAACATATATGGCAGTTAGTTCCGCAGAGGCAGAGTATGTAGAATCATGGTCATCTTGTGGCGAAGCAGTGTGGCTTCAGAAGTTGATTGCATAATTGTTTGATCTTGAGTTGGAGGAAACCTGTATCTTTTATGACAACCAGAGTTTCATAAAGTTGTAAGTGAACCCGATGTATCATGAAAAGTCCAAGCATATCGAGATCAAGTACCATTATATCCGAGAGATGATACAAAAGGAAGAAGTAAATCTCCAGTATGTTCCTACCGACGAGTAGATACTAGACGTGTTGACTAAGCCTCTGTCAAGAGTGAAGTTCAAATACTTCATGGAAAAGCTTGGTGTGGTCCAAAAGGATTCTCCCTCATGAGAGGGAGTGATGTGTTCCCCAGTAGCAGGAAGTGATGAGATCCTCAGTAGTGGAATCTACTCCAGCGCAGGTTGGTACTCTAATGCAACCTGATATACTAACCCAACGCATGCTGGTATGCTACCCCAATGCAGGTTGGTACTCCAACGCATGCTGTTATTCTACCCCAACGCAATTGGTACTCCAACATAGTATGGTATGCTACCCTATCACATGTTAGTATGCTAATCCAACGAACACTGGTATGCTACTCCAGTGAAAGTGAAAAACTTCCTATGACATATAGATACGTTATTGACAACAAGACAATGACCAAGTGTGCAGAAGCACATAAGCAATGATGATGATCGTGATGAGAAGAATACCTTCCTTGCTAAGAGGGAGTGTTGGAGTTTGAGTAGCTTCGGAAGATATTCTTATTGCAGTTGACCAAGAAAAAATCCTAAAGAATATTATTATATTATATTTGTTAAGACGACCCTATTGTGCCTTTGTAAAAGTCGACCCTATTGTGCCTTGATAAGTAAAATGTAGATTAAAAGGATAAAGTGGCAGGTCGGCCCAAACCTAATTTAGGCATGCCAAACTACTATTTATAAGGGAGGCCAATGCCTCATTTGAACAAACTCATAATAGAAGTTTTGTGGCTAAAGAAGAAGTGCACAAGTCTTAGAGGGAGAAGCTACTACAACTAGGAGGTGATGTTGTGGAGGTTCTTGGTTTATCTCTTGAGTATATCTTGGTTAAGTGGTGCACTACTCTTACCTAGTCAAGGGTTTGAGGAGGATCTTCTGCTTTGTTAGCTCTCTCTTGGAGAGAGGAATTGTTCTTGGTTGGTGAATCTATATTGAGGAAGTTTGTTGTATTTCCCCCTCTAAGGGGTTTTCCCAGGGTAAATCTTGTGTATACTGTGAATGTTATTCTTTCAGTGATCCTTTATTTGCAGTTATTGTGCTAATGGTTTAAAAGTAAAAGAACACTAATCTAGTTAACTGATTAAGACGAAAAACCAACAAGGAGGAAGTATTGAGTGAGATGAACATGGACATTTTAAAGAGTTGAGAAGAAATGATGAACAAGTGAAGGGGATATTTAATATGATTTTGATAATAGGTTGTGATCATCCACTTCTCAATGGTGACCCTTGTCATCTCTTTGGCAACCACACAATTTTAGTTACAATTCACATCTTAAATTGGATGATGAGAATGAAGCCTTAGAAGGAAAATATCAATAGTTTGAAGCTCTCATACAACCTATAAATGAAGATATCAAAGTATAAATTTGATGGTGATGTCAACATTCACACTTGTCTAAGCAAGATTGGTTTTTCATTTAAAGGGAAACACATGATATAAATATGATAAGTTGCAAGCTTCACTTCAACATTTGGAAGGCACAACACAT
Organism: Picea abies; assembly: GCA_900067695.1. Lineage (NCBI taxonomy): Eukaryota > Viridiplantae > Streptophyta > Pinopsida > Pinales > Pinaceae > Picea > Picea abies. The sequence goes on along the minus strand of CBVK0101624617.1, from coordinate 7,841 downwards.
ACATGTGAAGATGGATGGATAAAAAAGAACTACAATACCTACTTCATTGAATTCACTGAAGCTATAATGAAATGAGACCATTGTCTTGGTTTACCATGCACAACATACAAATTCAATCAAACATAAAATAATTACTCTCCAAAATCATTCCATTCTTGTGTGTGTCTTCAAATATACAATAGATCCCTTTATATAATATTTGATGACCATAACTATGCCATAATATGAATCTCTCAACATATCTTCATCCTCAACTTCTTTTGTTCTCATCATTTCATAGATTCATTAATAATGTATTTTATCAACAACATAATCTAAGATAATCACATGTAGGGGTTATTCCTTCATACACCCCCCTCCTTAACGAATATTTGTGATTTTAATATTCAGTCCATCTTTCATCTCTTCAATTTGATCTTTTTAACGGGTCCAATCTTTGTCATGTTTTTCTATGGTCTTCATTAGTCATCATATTTGGGATTTATTTTAATTGGATCTTATCCTTGCAAAATGTACACATCCTTTTTGTTGGCGGCCATATAAAAATGTAATCATCCAACAAAATAGATGGGTTCTCAAGATTTTACATATAGATTTTATAGAAAACTTTTCAACATAAATGGTCCATCAACATTTCTTGGATCATATTCCTTTTACCCCCTTAATCATAACCTGGTCCCAAATTTTTCCCATGCTCATCTTGAGATTTACCTTCATCATCCCTGAAGTTGTAGTATATCAGAAACAACTTCAATTTATTATCAAGTTAGATTATAGGTACACCTAATCACCCCTGTACCTAACGAGATAACATATTCCACGTTTTGATGGCATATCAATCCTCTTTGGAATACTAACTTTACTCACCATGGTCACTAGGGTTCCAAGGAAAACCTGCATGCTTGGAAATGGTTTGTCACATGTCTTATAGTGAAACACGGGGTTACATCGTGCTCTTTTTTGGATCTTACAAAATCTTTTAACATGAACAAATGGGGTATGCATGCCTTTTACATGATTTTGTGACCATATGCCCATTCACACTATTCATTATATCATCATGAATTGACTTGGGTACAAATTTTCAAACATTTCAAATACAATTTTGTTGGGGATAATCTTGCCCTTTTTCATAACTCATATTTAACATAGGACCATGACCAATTCTTCTACATTGTCTTTACATATATGTCATAAAAAAATATCAAGGAAGCACCAAATTACTAAGGGATTTTCATTGTCCAGGGATCCTCACTTTGCTTTTCCATCTTACTTTATGACACACCATATGATTTTTTGCTATTTGTTCTTTCTTTGTCACTTCATTTTTCTTTTGCTTCCTCTTTGTGGCTTCATTTTCCTTTTACTTGATTTTGTTGCGCCATTTTATTACTTTGTTGTTGATTTGTTGCTGCCTCTTTTGTTCATGCTTAAGAGTCAATCTTCTTTCTTCTTCCTTGTTTTCTTATTCTTTTGTCTTCTTTTACTTTTTACTGTTGTTTTTTCCTGCCTTGCACAATTCTTGATCTGATTTCTTCCATTGCTTACTTGCATAAAAGTGTTTTCTTGTTCGGATGTGAATGTCCAACAAGACAAACTTTGTCATATTAACACACTATTGTCGTGATTTGTCATCATTGACTTGACTTGATTTTGACTTTGAATATGATGATTTGAATAGCTTTGACTCAAATTTTTACTCTTCACTATCTTTATCTTTGACTTTGACTCACCTCATCTTGACCTTACCTCAATAGACTCTCACCAATATCACTTTTCATAACTTTTATAGACTTTACCCAAAAAAATAATGTAAGTGGAATTCATTATATGAAAAGGACCCATGAGGAGTCATTTTACAATTGAGTTGGTCATCAATCACCTTCAATATAAATTATAAAAAACTTGTTAAATAACCCTCTATTTTTCAAAATTGTATTTTATTTTAATCTTGCTTTCAATTTCCCCTCATTTAAAAAAAGTTAGTATCTCGATCTTCACAAAGGTGTTTTGAAAACATACTTAACTTGAAACTCTCTTCTTATTCCCAAGTGTTAATTTTTAGAGCCAAGTCATTTTCATATAACAAATTAGTGTTCTTCCATGCTCTTTCAATGTGGGATACATGGCTATACCTTGTTCTTCTAATTGCTGTTGTGTTAGAAAATATCACAACCAATTATAATTGATTTTCACTTGTATTTGAATTTGGGATTGCTTTGAATATGACGGTAGTGAGATTTGAGATCTTGAACAACTTCTCTAGATTGGACAATTGTTTTACGAATATGTAAGAAATGTCTCATGGGATCGATTATGGTCTCAAGTATCATGCAAGATGTGTTACCAATGTGATTATTGGTTCTCAACATGTTAGTAAGATAGCTTCCTTCCCATATTCATCCTTCTCAAATTTCATAGAGTTCAATAGATAGAAAAAGCATTTGCGTTTTGGACCAATGTGATCTGCACAAATAGATGCTATAAGGAAAAATAATTGTAGTTCACCATTTGAAATGTTGATGACACAATTTTCTTGCAAGTAAAGCCACATGGTGTCCATCTTAAACTTCCACAACACTTATCAATCAAAGTATGAATTCACAACATCAATGCTAGTAACACCCAACACAATAGAAACATATACTAGATTGCTAGCCTTAACTACTTGGGAATAAGGGCCCAATGTTGTTGGTGCCTTTTTTGTTTGGCTAACCTCCTTCAAAGTAGCAAGGTGCACCATGCACTGCACTGCTATGGTTGGTATAAATGTATTGGGAAGGTATTTACTATGGTGTAATAATAATTTGGAGACAACATCTGTCAACAAATGTTGAAATGTTCTTGTATGTCAAATATGCGGTGACTTGATTCAAAGATGATAATAATAAACTTGTCCTTGATGTAGTAATGATCTCTAAGGCCACCAAATTTCCCTTGGACTATAGCATATGAAGAATTAAATCTTCCCACGATTATAAATAAGTTAAGAGAATGATCTTCCATACCTATTTCAGGCTCATGTGCTTTGTTTATTTTTTAAAATTCTCCAATAAGATGTTATACAAAAGCTGTCTTCCTGGCGCCTCCCTCACCATTGATAAAAAAACTTGAAATTATAGGAAAGACTTTGTTGTGTCCTTGAAGGGAATCCAAGCTTGCTTCGCATTTGAAAGTTATGAACAACCTACATCTACAACAAATCTTTACACAACCCACATTGATGATCTTAGTCTGAAACACCTCTTGAGTCAAGGCACATTGACACAAGAACAACACAAATGAGTCGATAAACTACATGTTATGAATTTCAAATTATTTACAAGAGAAAATATAATATGGTTATAAATGCATTGTATAGGTGAGATGAGCCAATAGTTTTTCATTCTCTTAGTCAACCAACCTCCATAGATTTTTGAACTCCTTAATGACTATTCTAGTGACCACAATACTTTAAAAGTCTAGTAGGACATTCTCAACAGAACAAAAGGACCATTGTAAACAATATGATAAGTTGTTTTATTCTCCAAGAATCACAACTTTCTCAAGGGACAACACCCCTTTATTTAAAAAGCTATTGAACATGGGCACAACTCTCCATTTTGTGGGACATGCGGGTTTCCATAAAACCTACAAAAACATCTCCAACTTCAACTAGAAGATGAAGACCACCATTGAATTACATGTAGAAGAATACAATACTTGTTGAGGTAATGTGGAAAGTGCTCCAACTCTAAGATTACTCCAAGCTAATCATCATCTTAAACTAAAAAATGGATATAAATCTCAATAGATGTCATCAAGAGGCTTCGATCACAGGGAGGTAAATCTTCCATCTTTGTCATAGTTGATGGCCTTACCAAGAATGCAAATATTATTCATTTTTACACCAAGAATATTAGTTCTTAAATATTGAGGTCTTATTCAAGAATATCTACACATTTCATAGACTTCCTTACCACATCCTCAATGATAGGGACCTTAATTTGTTAGAAACTTTTGGTAAGATATCTTCAAATTAGTTGGAATTATATTTAACATGAGCATGACATATAACGGAGTGTCCAAGTGAGATTGCCAATAAATGCCTTGAAAGTTACCTTTCCATATAAACATGGGATAAAAAAACCAAGTAGGTGAAATAGTTGCATCTTGTTGAGTATTGGTACAACACAACCTACCATACATCCACAAATATGCTTCATTTAAAAGCTCTTTAAACTATTTATCTCTACGAAATTTCATCATTAAAAAAGTAGTTTATTCAAAATCTCAAGATGTCAACGACAACTGGAACCCTTCAAGAGATGTATAATATATGTAGGATCCCTAAGGAGAAACTAACCATGGTAGCAAATATGACAGTTTTCTTGCAAGTAAAGCCACATGGTGTCCATCTTAAACTTCCACAACACTTATCAATCAAAGTATGAATTCACAACATCAATGCTAGTAACACGCAATACAATAGAAACATATACTAGATTGCTAGCCTTAACTACTTGGGAATAAGGGCCCAATGTTGTTGGTGCCTTTTTTGTTTGGATAACCTCCTTCAAAGTAGCAAGGTGCACCATGCAATGCACTGCTATGATTGGTACAAATGTATTGAGAAGGTATTTACTATGGTGTAATAATAATTTGGAGACAACATCTGTTAACAAATGTTGAAATGTTCTTGTATGTCAAATATGCGGTGACATGATTCAAATATGATAATAACACACTTGTCGTTGATGTAGTAATGATCTCTAAGGCCAACAAATTTCCCTTGGACTATACCATATGAAGAATTAAATTGTATCTTCCCGTGATTATAAAGAAGTCAAGAGAATGATCTTCCATACCTATTGCAGGCTCATGTGCTTTGTTTATTTTTTAAAATTCTCCAATAAGATGTTATACAAAAGCTATCTTCCTGGCGCCTCCCTCACCATTGATAAAAAAACTTGAAATTAGAGGAAAGAATTTGTTGTGTCCTTGAAGGGAATCCAAGATTGCTTCGTTGTGTTCTTTTGCAAGTTATGAACAACCTACATCTACAACAAATCTTTACACAATTCACATTGACGATCTTAGTCTGAAACACCTCTTGAGTCAAGGCACATTGACACAAGAACAACACAAATGAGTTGATAAGCTACATGTTATGAATTTCAAATTATTTACAAGAGAAAATATAATATGGTTATAAATGCATTGTCTAGGTGAGATGAGTCAATAGTTTTTCATTCTCTTAGTCAACCAACTTCCATAGATTGTTGAAATCCTCAATGACTATTCTAGTGACCACAATACTTTAAAAGTCTAGTAGGACATTCTCAATAGAACAAAAGGACCATTGTAAACAATATGATAAGTTGTTTTCTTCTCCAAGAATCACAACTTTATCAAGGGACACCACCCCTTTATTTAAAAATCTATGGAAAATGGGCACAACTCTCCATTTTGTGGGACATGAGGGTTTCCATAAAACCTACAAAAACATATCCAACTTCAACTAGAAGACACAGACCACCATTGAATTACATGTAGAAGAATACAAGATTTGTTGAGGTAATGTGGAAAGTGCTCCAACTCTAAGCTTACTCCAAGCTAATCATCATCTTAAACTAAAAAATGGATATAAATCTCAATAGATGTCATCAAGAGGCTTCCATCACAGGGAGGTAAATCTTCCATCTTTGTCATAGTTGATGGCCTTACCAAGAATGCAAATATTATTCGTTTTTACACCAAGAATATTACTTCTTAAATATTGAGGTCTTATTCAAGAATATCTACACATTTCATAGACTTCCTTACCAAATCCTCAATGATAGGGACCTCAATTTGTTAGAAATTTTGGTAAGATATCTCAAATTAGTTGGAATTATATTTAACATGAGCATGACCTATAACTGAGTGTCCAAGTGAGATTTCCAATAAATGCTCTGAAAGTTACCTTTCCATATAAAAATGGGATAAAAAAACCAAGTAGGTGAAATAGTTGCATCTTGTTGAGTATTGGTACAACACAACATACCATACATCCACAAATATGCTTCATTTAAAATCTCTTTAAACTATTTATCTCTACAAAATTTCATCATTAAACAAGTAGTTTATTCAAGATGTCAAGATGTCGACAAAAACTGGCACCCTTCAAGAGATGTAGAATATATGTAGGATCCCTAAGGAGAAACTAACCATGGTAGAAAATATGATTAAGGAACATGTCGGCCAAAACCATTCTAAACACCAGTTTGAGATAAGAGACATGGTTTTGGTGTGTTTTTAATGTTGCAAGTTGACAATTATGAAGCATCAAAGTAAGAACAAGCTTCAACTCAAATTTTGTGGTCCTTATAGAGTGAGAAAGTGAGAGATGTGGCATGAACATGGGATATTCCAAACAAGGGAATGCTTCATGATGTTTTCATGATTCATGTTCAAAGAAAAAATTAGACAATGTGATCATTCCAAAATATGTTCATTCCACATAAAGAGATATAAAGAGATATAAAGCAAATATTACCATTCATATTGATTTCAATACAGATTTAGGTTTTATACAAAGATACACGAGATAATGTTAGTGAAAATTTTATTGGTCAATTGTATGGCATAAAACACCATTTAGGTTGCGAAGTTTGCCCCACTGTGAAGTCACATCCATTAAGCATTATGGTGAATTTCATGTAGTTATATTTAAATTTATGTCATTAAATACAATGAACTAATGAAAACATTCAAACATATGTTTTATTAAATATATAACTTGCATCAATAGATTCTATAATCAAATCTGACAAATGTATCTAAATTTGTACTTACCATGTCCACACCCTGTGGCTCATGAAGGGCATCACAATAAATGTATTGGCAACGAGATACTAAATAAGATCCTCTAGCTCCATTGACCTCAAAACATCATATGGCATATCAACAAAATTAGGGTGATACCTATGTGGGGATTTGGATACCTCCTAATGTTGACATCCATCCTTATCAACATTGTTTGGAGATTCAATGATAACATCTCTTGCTACTTGCACACTCTGAGATGAAGATCTAACTTGCTCAGTTTGATAATGAGTTTGGCCCATAGTTGAGACCTACTAATATGGGGGGAAGGGGTGGAGGCATCTAACTAGGGGTTTTAACTACATTTGGTTTCTTATATGTATGAACTTTGCTAGCGCCATAAAACTTTAATGGTAAATTAGTATAATATGACTTCAATATAATTTAAGCTCTATGAAAACAATTCTCATCTTGTCATTATTCAATAACTTCTTGTATGTTGTTAGGAACTGATTGTAAATGAAAGGATCAATGATCCATTCTTTAAGAAATTGAACTTTAGACATACAATTGGAAATATGAAAATAAAATCATTAATTTCCATTTTATTTTTGTGGCCTTTTCTTTGATAACTATTCACTTTTTTTTTCACCCGTCACTACCTTTCTCTTGCTACAACACAATTTATACCATATATTAGTAGTAGACATCAATCAAAGAACAAATTATATGTAACACTATCTAGAAGCTTTGCCAACTCTTGATGGGGTTATAGTCAATGTTTAAGATAGTGTGAAAACAATTGTACAAATAAAATGTCCCCATTTTTGGACATTATTATATTAGAGAGTGTTATGCCTACCAGAGTAGCCAGATGGCGGTGACAACAAGTTCAAGAGATATTGAGGGGTTTTATTGGGCCCTACTTGCATCATTCATCATATTTCATCATCATGATCCATTCCGCACAACTTGGCTATGGTTCTGTTGCATTCCGACAATTTCTGTAATTTTGAGTTATTATGAGTCATATTTTAATTAATTTCACTAAGAAG
>CBVK0101624602.1:0-23804 GCA_900067695.1 Picea abies | reverse complement strand
TTCCAAACGGCTTGGGTTATTTAGACAACCCCGGACCGGTTCCACACTCTTCCAGTTGACGGATGGACTATTTCGCCCGTCAGCAGTGTCTCTTCCATATGTGTTGCAAATAATTTACATCCTTTCCCAAAGTTTTTGTTTAATTGCAAAGATGAAACTTCTCTAATAGTTACAACCCTGGGAATACCCTGAATTGTCTTCAAGTTCCCTTTTGCATCTAATCAAGTAAATTACATATTATAGAAATCTAGGAAATAATGATTCTTGTCCAACCAATCCATACCAAGGAGACAATCATATGTTCCCAAAGGTATAACATTCAAATCTTCTCTTATTCTTAGTCAATTCATGTCCATTGGACATGCCTTAAACATCTCATTAATTTTCCTTTTTTCTCATGTACCTAGCTTCACCAACCAAGGTTTATCAAGCTTGTTTTTTGGCAATTGAAATATTTTCACCATATTAGGATCTATATCACTATGAATAGATCCTAAATCAATGAAAATATAAATGGGTTGGTTGTTGATCTTACCTTCCACTTTAATCACGTGTGACTTAAAATAAACTTGCTTGTTATCTAGGGATACGTAGATCCTAGGTACATTTCTTCCCATATCCTCCACTATATCAACTTCCTACACATTGTGAACAATCCTCACATTTTCACCACTATGAGGGGAATCTCTGTACATATTATCTTCCTCAAAACCCCAACATTTCATAGGTTTCTACCTTCATCTTTGCCCCACCCTTTTTGTCAATATGGACTCTTTAGAATCTTGTTGTCCATGTGTATTTTTTTTGAAGAATGGTCGTTTGGTCACCTTCTTCCTCTGCTCTATCTTTATTCTCTTCTTATCTTCCTCTACTCTATATTTCTTCTCATCTTTTCTTCCCAAAAATTTTGGAAAGTTGATCTTCCTCTATGATGATCATAAAGGCATTTAGCTCTCCTTATGGTTTCCTCTAGTGTATTTGGATCACCATATTATATCTTATCAATGATAAATGATGGAATCCAACTTAAGTACCTCTGAATATTAAATTATTCATCCTTGATGAAAGAAACATATTTCAACAAGTCTAATAATATCATTTCATACTCATCTGTGGTCATACACCTAGGCTCGAGTTCGAAGAAATCCTTCATTTTCTTATCATAGTAATGTTTGGTTAAGTATTTCTTTTGAAAATACATCTTAAACTCTCTCCCAGTAATATTGTTCTCATCAATGTCTTGTACTTGTACAAATTGGTCACACCAAAGTGATACTTTTCCCTTGAGATGGTAGATGGAAATTCTCCCTTCTGCCTATTAATATTAATTATACAACTAAAAATACATCCTCATGCCCAAGAACCAGGTCTGTACATCCTCATCTTTCTTGTGCTCATCATCAAATGTAGGGGCCTTGATGTTGTTAACGTATCCTTGTAGCTTATCCACCCCAGACCTATTGTTATGATTTTTGATAAGGGATGGGATTTAAATATTCTGTATTCTCCTAGATTAATTCCTAGGAGAGTGATGGATTTTATTTTCAATATTTCTTGTTCTTCTTCTCTGATCATGAGACCTATGACTCATTTATTTGCTTGACTCGGTCTCCTTATCCATATTCTTCTTTATTCTTTCCAATTTCTACATCAACTTAATTTTGAAGGATTCTTTCTTCTCCTTGGATTTAATAAGCCTCTCGTTATCATATTTATAACTTTGGACATCCTTTTGAAAACTTTTTATGGTCTACAACAAGTTCATTCTTTCTTCCTTTCCTTGTCCATGTCCATTTTCATTATTACACTCATTACCCATACTCAGATACATACCTATGATCTCATATTCATGGATATAGGTTCTTTGTGCATATTACATGCCCATGATCTCTGTGTTGATACATTTTTGATCAAATTTTTGTTAACTCTGCAAAATGTGTAGGCAACAAGATTTGTTAGACTAAATAATTATGAAATCTATAAATACTAGGAACACTTTTATTCCATGAGAGTATTGAAATACTTTCTTCTAATTCCTTGTGAATTTAATAGTCCAATTTAATTTTGTGGGTGAATATTTCAAATCCTTTGTCCGAGACCTTTCCAATGACTAATTCCTTGATCAATTTTGAATTACGAGCAAAACTTTATGGTCATTTTACCATTACCCATTTATTCGTTTTGTTCACCCTTCAACCAGGTGCAACTTTTAGTTTTGTCCATGCATATTTTCACCTGATCCTTTCGAGTGTTGACAAGAAACCAACTATATTCCTTCATCATCATATTTTGGACAATCTATCCAAGTTTCACCTTAATCTTGGTTCTAGGATGTTAGATACAACTTGTTGAAGTTTTAGGCCAATTAATATTTTTGGCCCTAAATACTGTAGGCGCCCTCTATGCCCTCCTATACATTTTGTGTGCCCAAATTTATGTTTTTTCTCCATTTATATATTCTATGGATCAATATATTTCCATATACTACTCCTGTGCCCAAATCCAATTACGGAGTAGGAAGTTATGGCTCTCACAACTTAACTAGGTCTTAAAATTTATCCTCCATTGTCTGGCCTGTGACTCCCTCATACTGACTTTATTTGATGAATGGTTTACACCATTAGAAATCTCTTTTTTATTTATTTCATTTGATTTGTATATACATATTATACCTTGGTACACTCTATTCTTGTGGTTTTTTAGTAGCTAAAAACACTATTTAGCCATAAAAAATTCCTTATAAAAACATGACCTCGAAAAACACTAAAAGTTTCTAGTAATTTTCAATAATTTCTATGAATTTTAGCCACCTTATACTTACTGGGATGATAACATGGAACCTGAGTCCACTTGCCATTTCTGGGTGGTGCCATGTCAACTCCATGGCCACCCGATTCTGCCTCATTGGCCTCTACCTTCTTCTTCCTTTTCCTTTATCTATTTCTTCTTCACTAATGGACACATGTTAATTTTCGAGCCCCAAAGGTCCTTGGATGTCATGTGGCACCTTGTTTTGGGTAGAAAGGATGTAAGGTCCCCATTTCTCACCCATTTACCTATGTGTGTGAGGTTATCCATTGACTTGATCTAGCGATGAAGGTTTAAAAGGTGTTAGTGGGGATCGTCGACCCACATCGCATTGCGCCCCCCCAGCCCCACTGAATGTTAACACCAAGCGAAGGGGTTGCAAAACTAAACCATGGTTAATATTGTGTTGACGTGTTGTGCTCTGGGGCATTTCTCCTCCTGTACCTATGGTTAACTTAACCCCATAGGACCATGGGGACCAACGTAACCCCAAATGACACATGGAGTTGATGTGTGTTCTAGACTCAGGGTCCCACTAGGTAGAATGACATTGCTTTCGTGGTGCCAACTCACATGACACCTCTGCTACTATTAAAAGATTTATCTATCACCATCTAACTTACACCATAGTAGTACAGGTAACCAATCTTCCATTTCATATAACACATGGCTCCCACGTCATGCTGACATCAGTGTACGAAACAATTCCCAATTTTTTTTACAATTTTGCCTATTTTTGAAATTTTCCAAAAACACCCAAAAATTCCCAATTACAAAATGATTCTCATGTCGAGAATCAAAGAGCTGTAATAAATTTTCTTATGACCAATTTCGGACCCTATAACAATCCTATGGACCTCGACACATCATGTCAAATTCCTCATGAAATTAACTATAAAATTGAGGGCTTTTGCCCAATTCCTCCCCAAATTCACCATGGTGCTCTACAAATATGAAATTCAACTAATCGCAGGTATGTATTATCCAAATTAAATATTTAAATTGGATATTGTTAGTTCCTAGGCTTGATTCTTGAAAATTACCAGTTAAATTCTCAAATTCCATTGTAGTAATATAATCAAGCAAGTTGCAGACATACTCATAATTTTTTTTTTTTTTGAATTTTTGCTTCATTATTCTGCTAATTCAACCCATCCAGGCTCAGTGTTGAAAATGAAGATTTGACAACACATTGTATCATCCCCATCCATGAGCTGGGAAATGGCACACAAAATTTCCAAACTCTGGTATTGATTTAATTATCGAAATGCTCTGCAAACACACAAAACTATGCAAAATAACAACAAGTATAAAAATGCAACATATACAAGAAAAACCCATAAAACAAAATGTGTCAATAATAATGCAACACATAAACCATACACTTAATTGACACTTTTATTTAGTAAAAATTCACCAACTACGTGTATACCTTCCACATTCTTCCAATCCTTAGACTGCAGTTCTCATAACTCAACAGTGGGTCACCCCTGAGCTGGGGATAAAACACCACATGGGAAAAGGACTCTTGAACCAGGATAATGTGGCCCAGAGAACATAAAAAATTATACTCGGGTGCCAACTCTAACAGAAATCCTACAACCCCTCATTCTCCACATGCCTATCCCATCCGAGGAAATGTGCCCCCTCTCTATTCAATATTCCTTCAGCTACTCGACTTCCTTTCTGGGGCTTCATGAACAACCATAAAGGAAATCCTAGAGCCCTATAGCTACAACTTGGGATCTTGGGATTCAATTCCCAGAAGTACTTGGACCTAGAGAGAATGTTCACAAGCATGACAACCTACTTCTTCAAGAACTCACGAGCCTGACAACCCACCTCTTCAGCCCAATTCCCAGGATTACTAGTCTCCTACAACTCAAAATATTTATCTAGTATTTTTATAGGTGATAGCAGTAGCATGGTAAAAATTATAGGAGAGTTTTCAAGGTGAGAATGAGGAAGGAAAGATAATAAATGAACTAAACTCCCCCCAACTTATGTAACTTGAAAATGCTCGTGTTGGGAACTACATGGGCCCCACAAATGGACTTCCCCACATGGTGATATGTTCCCCAACTTAGGAACTTAGTATATTAAATATACATAACTTATACTTTATATTTTTATGAATATTAATAAAATGTTCCTTTGGGATTAATCCCCTTAGCTTATCCCCTTTCTTATAATATTATCCCCCGGTTTCCCATTTTAGTGGATCTTATCCCCCCATACTCTTTTTTCTAGTTGGTGTCTAGAAGTGTCATGTTTTCATTAAAATATGAGTGTGATTAAATTTTACAAGTTCGGATCACTAGCCTTTTAAAATCCATCCTCTCCATCCTAATAACCACACATCCACTGTGGCTTCAGAATACATATATATACAAAGGCACTTTGGCCCAAAATGTCCTATCTCACCATCCTATATGTACCTTTACATTTACATTACAATTGAGGTTTGAATTAGGGGTATTACAAGGGTGTAAGCCATTTTCCTCCTTGTAGAAACCTTTGCAAAATAACCTTTTCAATGAAAACAACATAGATCTTGATGGAGGGTGTATACCCTTATACTCCTCCAAGGGTTTATCAATATTAACCTTAAAAACCAAGAATAAACAACACAATTGCATAAATTTTTTACCTAGTTCAAGAGATAACATTCAAAAACCCTTACACATCAAGAATGTTCCACCACATTCCCATGAAAATAAGCATCAAGAGGTAGCACTACCCTTCCTTCCAATAAAAACATAAAAAATAATCCACAATACACCAATAGAGAGATAGATATAATTTGCCAAGTACATAGAAAATTTCATCCAAGAGAGTATTTACTTATTAAGAACATGATGATGAAATGAGAGTGAAATGACCTTTATTTAGACAAGGTCATCTAGCACTAATTTGTCCATTTTACAAGTCAACAAAAAAATAGAAAGAGGGACGACCCTCTATTTTTTTTTTACAATTTTCAAAAATGAAATAACATTAAATTAAAATCCCCTAAGGGGTGGTGTCATTCCCTAAACAATGATGTTACACCTCCAAGGGAGACGTTGAGTCTCCAAAGGCCATGTGTAACCTCTCCATGCACTAGGGTGACAAGCCATGCATCTCTCTCCATAAAATCACATCACATCACCACCATGATCATCAAAAACACACCATGACCCCATCAAGAAAGGTGATGTCAAGGGATATTATATGACATACACCTCTGAAGAACAACATTTAGGTTCAAGGGGCATGAATGTTATCACTACAAGGGAAATCCCCTCTAGCGGAGGTTATAATAGAGGATTTTAGTGTTAAAAAATTGACAAAAATTGTAAAAACAACCTCCGCGAAAACATCCTCTTTTGGTAGAGGATGGTTTTGTGGAGATTATAATGGAACTTCATTATAACTAAAACAACTTGGGTAGGGGGAGGTTGTAGTGGATGTTTTTCCATGCAGTGCACTTAACATGTCATACACATCATTGCACTTAAAACAATAATGTACGGGTTCCTATATTGCACAATAAGCATTGGGCAAGTCCTAAAATATTGGAGCCATGATGCGTTTATACAAACTACATCCCAGTCTTTAATAATAAAAACGCATTGGTCGAATCTATGATACCGAGTGTTGATGCATTCTTGAACTCAAAGCCCCGGTGCTCACATGTCAACCAAAGCACCGTGTTTGTCCAAGAAATACGGGGCACCGGTGCTCTTATAAACATAAATGCATCGGTGCCTTAATAGAAATAAATCAATGGGTAAATCAATGATAACATGTACTGGTGCATTTAGAAACAAATAGGACTAGTGCATGATATTGAGAAGGATTTTGATGCAAAATCATGAAAGAGAAGCACTGGTGCACTTATAAACTGAATACACTGATAATACACATTGTTATTATAATTTTTTGTTAAAATATTATCAATATGAGTTATTTTTTCGATTTATTTCAACACCGATGCATATTATGTTACAACAATAATGCGTGTTATAATTAAATGAACCCATGATTTATTTGATTGAACACATAAGTTGTCATTTTCTATTTTCAGAAGCATCAACCCATGACAGTGCACAATTATTGTCATTTTTTAATTCAATTGTTTATAAAAAAAATGACATATGTCTTATAATAGTATTCATATAAATTAGATTTTGATTAGTGCATTTGGATATGATGTTTGGATTATCTTGTTTATCATCAATGTTCGCATCTCTTCATTATAATATTTAATAATCCATATATTTATTCAATGATGTAAAATTTGACAGGAACATTGGACAAAACAAAAGAATAAAACAAAACATATTTTATTATATATGAATAAGAGGATCTTTGTCATACAAAATGGGACCCTTATTGGTAACCCATTGTCTTTCATTTGTGACAGTACTATGTCCATTACATTAAACAAAATGTCTAATTTTCACAGACAATTATTTCAAAAAATACAACAACTTGCATTGATATCAAAATATATTGATCATCATTCTTCGCTGGAAATGTTTTCAGACGATCTTGAGATACTTCCATGAATTGGGTTATTTGGTCGATTTTTTTTTTGATTGGCTTGATTTTTTTCCTCTTCTTCAAATGATTCCATATACAAAAATAAAAAGAAAGTGTAATGAGTGTATTTGCATTGGTGAGAATAATGAAAATTGAAATAAATAATATACATGAATGTAAATTTAAAATCGACATACCATAGCAAGAATCAAGTCCTAAATGATACACATTTTTCAAAACCAAATTTCGTGCCTTTTGTCAACAACTCTTTTGTTGGCACATTTCCATTGTTTCTTGCACTTTTAATATACCCCATAATAAATTATAATTTTAATATAAAATATTTCTTTTGTTCCATTAATTATAAAATGAGAGAACTAAAACAACATAGATACTTACAAATTCCACAATTAATTTTTGATATGCCAACATATACTCACAACCCTTAGCCTAATGTTAATCAATTCTTGCAACGACTCTTCTTTGTATGTTAGCACCTATTTGAAGACATTCAAGGATGGTTGTTGTAAAACAACTTAAAATATACAAAAATGAAATCTTAAGTTAATGTTATAATGAAATAACAATTACTCACAAACTTTGCTATTAACCCTTTTCTTCCTTGTCGTCCTATTTTATGTGTTGAATGAGCTACATTTTGTTTTCTTTTCTGCAAGAAAATACTTGAAAATTAACAATTAATGCTAAATTATTTATTTGTATGTACATAATATAAACATTTAATGATTTCATACATTTTAAGAATGTTGTTGTTGAGATAGCCCCTCCTGCAATGCAATTATGTCCATTTATTTTACCATCTCCTTGTGCACTTTTTTCGACATTCCTACTGGCATATTTTAGGTATCAGCTCATTGATCCTTTGGGATATTCATAATCTTCCTAAAAAATGGAACATGACAATTAAATATTTTTATATGGATATATGATAACTAAATGTAGGTCTCATTGACCATTTCTCTAGAAACGATTCCTGTAGTTTAGATATAATCTGTCTCTTCTAATCACTGGATTAATTTCTGTATTTTAAATGGAAAGTACATCTATACGTTCATTCCACTATATCCCTCATATTTTTGTAAAAAATTTTCCCCCTTTCATTAACTTCCAGCAGCACTCCACATGAGCTAAGGACCAAGTCATCATCATTTACATATTCTATAATTTTTATTTTCTTAGGATGACATTTCGTTCCTTCATTGTTGGTCCCATATGTAGAACAATAAATATATTTGAATTAACATATTGTTTTGAACATGTTATCTAATATTTTAAAGTAAAAAATTAATGAAATTAAAAAAAAAACTCATTATTGAATATAATTTTTTCATTCACCTTGTTCATCCTTTTGCAAATTTTCCATCAATCTTTTACGTTCTTCTACACTTAAATCAGTTTTGTATAGAATTTACAAACACCTTGATTTTTTCCTTTCTGGATGTGCTATCTTTGTATCCATCATAAGTTTTGTTACTTGAACTATTCTCATACATTTTGTGATCAATATACAACCTGTACCATTCAATACATAAGAAATTAAATATATTTTATAAATAAATCACATAATTTTCACCAAAAAAAGTATACGAGTGCGATGTATTAATATTAAAGCACCAATGTGTACATGTTATCAAACACACCGCTATAAAAAAAGATTTAAAAGAACAATAAATTAGAGTGGTGCGCAATATATTGTTAACAACACCAACACGTTTAATGCTAAAAGTTCACTGATAAAAAATATTTAAAAAAACGTTAAATTAGAATGGTGTGATAAGTATTGTTAAAAAAATTGCTCCAATTAAAGAAAACAAAAATAAAAAGAATACCATAAACAAATAAATTTACACATCCATGAATGATTTTTTTTAATTATTTGCAGCATAGTCAGTGTGTTTGTATCTATAAGTGCACCGATGCATTGTAGTACATAAGACACATTGATTTCCTGAAACTTTTTTTTAGAAAAAGGTGCTAGGGCTGAGAGGGTTTGGATCCGATGCATCACATGTCAAACTCCGTTTATATGGAAACATAAACCCATGAAATCTAAAAACATAAGATGAAAATATATAATTATGAAGTGATGGAGAGACTTAAAGCCTAAGTTGAAATTTTGCAGTCATATAAATAAGAAGAAACAAGGGTTTAAGTTAAGTATGAATTTTTTTTATTTTTATTTTTGAATCACAAAACCCTTTGATTTCTAATTTTTTGAATAATTTTGTTGCTCTAAAAGGGTTTTGAATGAATTACCATACCCTTCCAATTCTAATATTGTGAATAGCTCTGGTTTCAAAAGTATTGATCTCTAGCTCCACAGTGCTCCCCTATATGTCTCTCTTGCAAATTTGTACCCTATAAATTTTGGAAAAATAATAAAATACTTAATATCTTAATACCTATGAAAGAATTTATGAAAATTGTTTTAAATGAATCACCATAGTTACCTTCAAATTATGATCTTCTAAATAAATCTTCTTATTCTAAAGTAATGTTTTGCTCCACAGTTCTCTCCGATATGACTCTCTTGCAAATATTTCGAGTGTAAAGTTTTGTAAAATAATGAAACAAAGAATAGGTTTTTACTATTTAAATGACTTTATGAAATAAGATTATAAATTCTCATTCATTTTTCAATTGTAAAAAAATAAAGTCACACTTTTTGTTTTTAATGTTTTTGAAACTTCGATGTGTTTATTACTTTAACACATTGGTATTGATATGTATATGATGCACCGATACATTTTAAAGATTTGGAGCATTGATATTGGATAATTTTTTTTATTATTATTTGAATTGATGAGACCGGTGCAATTCGTTTATAAATGCTCGGTGCTTTACAATGTTATAGAAGCATTGATGTGTGTTTTTTACAGTAATGTACCATTATCTTTTCAAAGTTATCTGAATTTTTATTTGCAAAGAAAATAATATATTCATATTAAATTATTTTTCATGATGCATCCACATAACTTGGAATACATCATAGTATACATTTTGCACTTAAAGTTTCCTTATTCTTGAAAATAATTTATAGTTGATTTTGCTCAATGCAAGGAGAAACAATTACAATATCAAATGGCCAACTCTTCAAATTCCATCTTGTTCCATATGGATCAAAGTCCATTGCAGAGTTATTCCCTTCCATCTTGAGTAAGTTCATATTTCATTTATATTTATAATATCTATTTTATTTATTTATTTTTGGTCAATGTCAATATGAATAAAAATATATCCAAATTTGCAAGATCCTGATTCAAAATCAAGTTCGTATGCATACAATATTCTAGTACCAATTCAAAAACATCAGAATATTTTAGCAGGAGAAACATATTGGCAAGCATTTGGTAGATGAAAATGGACAACCACTTTATGTTTCCAATAGTAACATGTCATCTTCTATCCACAATACTAGGTCAATGATGGTAATGATTGTTTTGTATAATGGGATTTGAACAAACCAATTGCATTGTGATTAATAATATCATTGATGTACTAATATTCAATATTTTTGAAATTAGGATTCTAGTGATGATGAGAGACCTACCTATCATCTTCTATTGCACCCCAATACAATGATGAATCAAAAGAAGGCTCCAATAAGTGCACAACTCAGAGAGAAAGCATACCAAAAATGGTTGAATCAGCCACCTATTTGATTCCCACTACGTCCAAATTCACCAATTAGGAATGAATACAACAATCGGAGTTCTTCACAAGTTGGAAATGAAGTCAATGAAATAGAGGTTGGTATGGATGATTATTTATGGGATACAAGTTCCATGGAGACAATTTTGTTATATACATTCTAGAATGTTGAGCGAGGGGATGATGCTTATATCACTTATATGTTATTCGAAACTTTGAAATTTGCTTCCACCACCCCTCTCTTTGGACCTATATGGTCAAATTATACCCAACTGGGGACAACAGTGTTACTATACAACTCGAAAGAAAAGTTTGGTACGTCAAACACATGTTTCTCGACAATATTGAGGTAAATGATCAACATTAAGTCCCTTATAATTTGAGAAATCTTGTCACACAATCAACATTAAAAAAGATCGATTTTATGAATGTTAAATAACATTGTACATTTATATTTCCCACTAAATGTAGGTTATTCAAAGGTAAGTTTCTTCCGAGTGATAATGTATTTCTCGGTAGCTACGAAAAGACAAATAAAATGATGAAAATATTGGGTGTTGAATACATATCATATCATGCATGTCTGAATGATTGTATTCTATATACAGGATAACATGTAGACAAAGAGATATGTCTGAAATATGGACATGAAAAATATCATAAATCAAATAAAAAGGGTAAATCACATGGTCCTCCTCATAATATATTGAGGCACATGCCTATAATCCCAAGGATTCAAAGGCTATTTCATTGCAAAGAATTGACTATGTTATAGGGATGACATGCCTCACAAAGAAGTGAGTCAGGAGTTATGTGAATCCCAACAGATTCAATAGCCATGAAGCATATAGAGGATACATGGCCCAAAACATTTAAGGTTGAAGTATGAATTCTGTGAATCAACATAGCTATGGATGGTGTCAACCCATATTCCCTCCAAAACACCAACTATTATGTTTTTTTTGTAGTAGTGATCAATAAAAATATTCCTCCCATGGTTTTTCATGAAGAATGAACATCTTATGTTGGCTCTCATAGTCCCTGGTAGAAGAAAATTCAATAATATGGATGTCTACCTACAACCATTGGTAGATGAATTGAAGGAATTATGGGAAGGATCCATGTATATGATGTATCAATACCCATCACAATAGAGAGGAATTTTACATTGTATGGCATATGTGCTTACACCACACATGTTTATCTAGGATTAAGAGGTTTCTCTGGTAAATTACATTTTTATTGATTTGTTTATATACATATCAAATTTTTTTGGCATATTTAATCCGTTGTGACTATTCTCCACTTCGAAGCTAACATGCTCTACTGTATATATTAATAATTTCACAGTTCTTGTAAAAAAATTCAATCATGGATGTAAATGTTATGGAACTTCTCTGAAGGCTAGGTGGTCCAACCACCTACGAAAGCCTGTGTATGACTGCTCCAGTGTATTCCTCCTAGAAAAACACACTTATAGATGAGAAACATCCTCTTTCAATGGTAAAACAGAGAGATCTCAATGGCCTGCAATAATGACACCAATAGAATGGCTTAGAGCATATGAGAGAGAGAAGGAGAAGAATATTACATAAATATTCGATTAAAATGGGGAGCCTATGTTCGATGATCCGGAATTCTTCGACAACTATGTTGAGAAATTATTCATTGGGTTGAAAAAGAAATCTTTCTTTTATGAGCTACTATATTGGGAGAACCTTAATATTTCCCACTTAGTATATCCCAGACATACATTTAAAAATGTTTCATTTTCTGTAAAGACCCCCGTCGTTACAACTACATGCGATGCAAAGCAAGTGATTTTTTTTTTATTAAGAAGGAAACTAACAACGAAAATAATTAATCAACACAACTTGACGATGAACACAACACACACAAAACATGCAATAGACAACAACGACCCAACATACTATCACATCATGCAACTTCATGAAACATGCGATAATCAATTAGACAAAATAAAAATAACTACTCGTCCATCCTACGCTGCAAGGTTAGGACCTCTAGGATACATAAGAAACACTCAAGCCAATGTTCCCATTGATTTTGATCAATTAAGGTCTCAAGGATGGAGACTATTCTGAGGAACAAGGGGGTGTCTACATCCCACCCAACACACACAAGATCAGGCTTACTAAACTAAAGACAACATCAATCAATCCAACACAGCAGCTTCGATGACCAGAAACTAGAACCTTCTTGGAGTGCAAGAGACAATCACAATAAATGTTACAAAACAAGTACCACCATGAAAAAAATCACCATCCACATCGGGATACACATGAGCCTAAGGCAGGTTTCATATGCTCTTATTGATTAATGTGTGAAATGACCCAATCATAAGGGATCACGTCGTCGCATTGCGACAAGTGCGCCAGTAACCCATGCACAAAAAAATACTTATAAACCTTCAATCCAACATAAAATCCAATGTGCCTGAAATCCAATTGAAACTGATATACAAAATGTGATGTCATATGACAAAGTCGCTCTAAATAATCAAGCAATAAGGGAGGCAGGGTGACCATTTGTTACAATTTAAATTGCACAACAAATAGATTTATTTCATTAGCAAGCTATCACCATAAGGATTAAGTCAAGCATGTCATAACCAAACTCAAACAATGTTAAGGCATGAAACATTTATTCCTATAAACACTCGTTCATCAGTACAAAGAAGAATATCATAATTAAAAAATTCCTTATTGACATTAATAATTATTGTACCATGTGACCAGGCCTCCCTTTGCACACAACTCCCCAACCATCATTAAGAAGGAAGCATATTATTTTTTTTTTTAAATATTTATGAGAAGCTTAATGGAACACCATGACTATATATATATTCGTGTTCCAAGATATACAAATATGTTTTACTCATCAAGCAACATCTAATCAAACTTCACCCACAAGAAACAAGGTTTTAACCCTTAAACTTTTAAACTCCTTTCTTTATGAAACATAAATTGGAATAGTAAAATTGGTAGAAAAAGGTGTCTAGACTAAGGGTTCTCACACAAAGGAGAATTGCATAGATGGACAGTGTCACTAGGAAGAAGGAGGCAACAGTCTACAGAGATTTTTTTGAGTTCTGAAAAAAAATAACTGAAAATAACAGTTTATCCCCAAATTCATAAGAAATGAATAGTTGTTGAAAAACTAGAGATCTAGTCAGAGTGTTGATCACAACATTTAATAAATTAAACCTTAAAACTATTAAACATTCAAATGACCATGGGGTGAACAACATAATAGATACCCTGTCAAAAGTCCAGCTGCCATAATTGAATTATTCCTATTTGACAGATCACTGCCAGCTCTTAACCACTAAATAATTAAAATTCTGTGTGATTGGTTAGAATTTCGGGTGGTATTAAAATCGGTGTGCAATTTTAAAATGACATTGTAGTAAATTAAGGGTATAAAATCTATGTTCCATTAACCAAATCTAATCATTAGCACGTTCAAGCTTGCCATCTGTCTGAAAGAGACTTCCACCAAAGCAGAGAACCAAACATGATCTAGCTCACTAGAGGAAATTCACAGAGAAATCTTGCTATGAGACAAAGATGTGGAGGGAAATTCACAGGGATGGACCAACCAACAAAGCATTGTGCATAAGGAAAATCACACAGAGAGATTTCAAGATATATGAAAACTGTGAGTCGAGGTAAAACGTATAGAATCATGCCCCAAAAATCACTTGGTGGGTAACATGATTTTTCTAAGGAAAAAAAACCGAAAAGATGGTTTGTATGAGACACTTTTGACAGGCGTAAGTGATTGTCCATCAATTGGAAGAACGAGACTGGTCCGGGGTTGTCCAAATAACCAAAGTTGTTTGGTGTAACTTGTTTTGACTGGTTTAATGGCTCCGTTAGCCAATCTAAAAGTCCTAAAGAAACAAAAAAATAATGAAGTAACTAACTAATTACTAATTCCCATATATATGTACATACATATGACGTAACTATTGTATATATATTTAAACAACATATTTACTTATCTTATTTATGTACACGATATACACACTGCAAGTTTTAATCTAAACTTACAAAACTCAATGTGAAAAAATGACTGCTTTGAAAAAGAAGATAAAGAAAGCACATAAGATATTTTTTTTGTTTTTCCTTTATCAATCTAAATTAATAAGAAAAATACTATGAAACATAAGTATGTGGATGATCAAAAGCTAGACCATATATTTGAGTTTCAGTGATGAATAAACGACAGAAAAACATAAATGAGCTGACCTGATAGTGAGTTAATGATATGCATCCAAACATCTGTACAATTAGAGAACATCCAACCACCTTGTGTAAAAGGGAAACCTACAATGAACCTTAAAAGTTTTCTGAATAAATGTAGAACAATGTATTGACAGTTGAGTTTTAATAACAAAATGAATGATGCAAACAGTTGTTGTGATCTTATGATTGCAAGAAATTACACTTGAGATAAATCTAATTGTAACAATCTACATTTAATCATTCAACTAAAAATTAAAGAGAAATCATGTCATTTGAGTTGAATAAATGATCACTCTGTTTAATATCTGAAGCATCAAATATGGACGATATTTTGAAAAGAATTATCCGAAAAACATAACAGATTGTGAAGTCTAAAGCTATAAAAAACTATTAGTTTATCAGGATAAACAAATCATAAACGAAAACACCATTTACAGGAAGCTAAAGCTAAAATGAAAATTTTTGTTCGATTCAAGTTTGTGAATTAATCGTCCACCTTTAGGCCTAATTAATCGTCCACCTTTAGGCTTTAGCCCCAGGCCAAGATGTTTTCATTACAAAAAATTGAAGTATTTAAAGAGTTCAAGAAAACTAAGCATCCTATCTTCTAAGATAGGATCAAATCCCAAGATGATTTACTAATTACAAAAATAGAGGATGATAAAACCACTCAATATCAAACTGTATCTCCCAAAATTATAAAAGGTTTGTTTCTGTTTACAAAATGAGCCAAAGAAATGGCTAATTAAGTAAGCCCATAAATTCTCTATCTCATTATATCACCACAAGCTACACGATATCCTGAAAGAAAAAACGAGATAAAGAAATTTAGATATTAATTTAACCAATATTTTCCAAAATTTCGAATGAGAATAGACTGGCTATAGAATCTCCTGATTCTATAGCTAGTCTTATTTTAAACAACAGATATCTAATTCAATCTATATTAATAAAGAAAAGTCAATAAAATCACAACTAAGATAAATAAAAATCTTTACCTTTCAACTGAATGCTATATTCGAATCATAAAACCTCAGAGTTAATCACTACTTTGACGCACTCAACATTTTTTATTATGACATTTCCAGTTCTTTTCAAGAATTTTCCTTGCCTTTGTGCAGTGAACTTGATTATGTGGTTTTCACTTGTTATTGAGTCAATCTGAGCTGTGAGGGTCTTGATATTCACTTGAAGGAAGGGGACATTTGTGTAATACTTGTCTATCCAATGTAAACACACCTAAAACTATGGATCTGGAACAGTTGGTTGAGGAGACATATGACTGTGCATCAAAATGCTGCCACTATCCACTATGGGTTTTTGACTGAGTTTGATCCCTGGAAAATCTTTGTTATGTTTCAGGCATGGTGGAATATTATCTACAAAATCGTAAGTCTGACTGGGATCTCATTTATGGTAATTTGGGTCTTCCTCCTCCAAGAAATTTTCGATCTCAGAATCAGAGATCTCATGGACCTCGATCGCCTTGATCAAGGTCACTTGAGCTTTTTTTTTGTTCCGTAAACTCCTGGAGATTAATCTCCCAGCTCTTTTTTTATTAAACCCTGTGTTTGGATTCTTCTTTGACAGTATGTGTGAGCGTTTATTGGCAGTCTTTTCCATTGTATTAGGAAAACCATCCTTCTCACGCTCAAAAGATTCAATGACCCTAGGGTCAACATCCTATTGCTAGAACATAGGCTCATCGAGTGTGGCCTTATCAAAGGGTTCTTTGGATAAGAAAATTGGCCTGTCACTAGAAGGGAAAGGGGGTTTTTCCAGCATAGGCTTATCAACCACAAAAACCTCTGGAGGGTTGGATGTAACAAATCCATTTCAAGATAGGAAAGTATCCCAATCATCACCCTGTAATTTCAAATGATGGAATAACAACATCCTAATTAACCCATGGTGGAATAAACTGGAATTCAAACTCTACCTTTTATACCTCTTAGCCATTTTATATCAACTTCTCAATAAGTAAAATGGCATGTTCAACTGGAAACCGATGAAATTCATTAACATTCTTATGTGGTAAAGAAAAATGAGGTTGAAGCGACTTTGACATGTAACGAATTGTCTTAAAACTACTAAACACCTAATCATTAGTAGAGATATCAACATACCTTTGTCACATCACTGGATTTTCCGAGAGGTAATGAACAAACTCCATGACACCTCCTCCAACTTGGAATTCTTAAAACATTTTTTCCCATTAAGGGGAAGGCCTGTTGCTTGGCTCCAAAATTCCTTAGTGATTTCGACTTGAACATCACCCACTTTGTCTTGGCATCCGTCGAAAGAGAGGGTGAACTCCTAGGATGTTTTCAAGTTGTAACCTTGCAATTTATTGAGAATCTCAAGCAAACTCTGACTCTTAAGGTATTCACTTGCATCATCATACAAAAGAAATGTTTGGGAGCCATTTGGTTCGACATGGATGACAGGGGCCATACGAATTCAGACAAGTAGTCACAAAGGCAGACATAAATCACTATAAGCATGAAGGGTTTCAAAATAGAAGAAACCAAGAAAAAAACCAAAGGAATAAAACCCACCATTTTGAAAATTGAACTTTTTGTGTAATGAATTTCCAAGAGTACAGAATGAAGCCCAAGACTTTAAACTGGAATGATGGATATGTCAATTTCAGACTGCCACCTCAAACATAGTACATGGTATGACTGAGTGTATTCGAATCTCATCATTGTGTAAAGGGTGGAGTTGATTTTCTAAGGTTAGGAGAAGAGGTATTTTACAAACCAAATCATAATGATAAGAAAAAAGATTTACCAAGAATTATAATGAAACAAAAGCATAGTCTAATTGTAATCAATTATTAGTGTATTATCAAAAACTCAAGATATATCTCATAATCAATTGAGCAACTTATAACAAAGGTTTTATTGATATATTATAGACTTCAAAGCAAACAATACTCATTAAAATATTTGTAAGAACATCAACCCTTCTTGAGACATATGCCTTAGATACAATTTGCAATATGATCATAAGTTTTCAATGCTTCATTCATGCTTTCAGTCATGAATGAAGAATAAAAATTAAAAGAATAAGAACAATCGATACAACCTCTTATAGCCGAAAAGTCACCTTTAAACAAAAATACTTGTGACAAAACGTAGGTAGCTACTAGGATTTTTCTTTGTCGATTTAAAAGGTGAAAATATTGTGGAGCTGCCAACAATGGCGAGTTACTGGGAGAAGCAGTTATCTCTGCACCACTGACGAGTTCATCTTAGGAAAATTTAGAAAGATTACAGATAAAAAAAAACTAAAGGACATCAAGCATTCCAAGGATCCTTACACATTCCAACCTCAGATATCTTCCTGTTAAGATGAAATCTGGTGACAAATTTTAAAAATGAGAGAAACGATGTTTAAGTCAATGGCTCTGATACTGTTGACAGGGCCACTGCTACTGGAAGATGTACATAGACTCGGAAGGGATGTCAATTATCCCACTGTGATGCCTCTACCCTATCCAAGAATTTCAGTTCAAAATGAGAGGCAAATATCGAAATTTTATACCTGATAATTTTCTTGAACCTGACATTGCTTTGCTGCTAGCAAGCCTGTTCAATACCCTAATGAAGTTGTCTTGGAATCATGCATGCATTTACCCTCTTCCAGCAGACCTGTTCAGTATCCCGATGAGTTTTCAAACACTTCCCACAACTCTCAGGAAAATTGTTCACAATCTGATATAATTTATAGATATTCAGAAGAGCGGGGTGATGCTAAAAATTTCGGTCTTTGGCACATTTGTTATTTTCCAGCCTTTAATTTTTTCTTAATCACCTTCATTATGATCTGAAATTAGTTTCTTGTTGAAACTATTTTTTTGAGGACAGGAAGGAATATTTGAGTTTCTTTCTTTAAAAGCAGAGACAACGTAAAAATCTTTAATGATGGTCGTGTCTTCTCATAACTATAAAGAGAAACCATGAAATCAATTGTGAATAGAAAAACTTCTTTAGCTAGTCTGTGTTTTAGGAAGTTACAACAATTGATGCTCTGACATTCCTTGACTGTTGTTTAATATGAGGCATTATAGATTCCCTCCTTGAACCAAACTGTGATACAGACATGTTTTAACCGAAAAGAAATGAAAAAAAACAAAATGAAAAAGAACCAAAAACCAAAAAACAAAACAAATCAAAACAAAAAAATTATGTACAAAAGGTGAATCTGGGACTTGTCATGAAAAATACCTTTTGAGAGCTTGGCCATTCACTGGAAAGGTGTCTGGTCGTCCCTCTAAATTTTGTAGGCAGAAAGAGCTAGGACCTAGTTTTTCAACGATTAAGAAGGGTCCTAACCACAGGTTCTAGAACATTGTATGTTCTCCTTTTCCTTCATGAGGTTTATCCCATTTGAGAAATAGATCTCCCACCTTGAAGTTCCTATCTGAGGCAGAACTTGAATTGAGCCAGCTTTTAACAATATGCTGATGCTGATCCAATCTTTCTTTTTCTTGTGCTCTCACTTCCTCTAGTTTCAACAAAGCATTAATCCAACTTTCAAGAGGAGGACAATCCTCTTCCTCAACTTTCTTTGATAATTATAGAGAGGGAAGGATAACATGAGGAGGGAGAATTTCTTCTCTTCCGTAGATGATAAAGAAAGGAGAATTACCAACAACGGTTTTCAGAGTCACCCTATCATCCCAGAGTGCATTAAAAAGTGCGTTGTGCCAGTTTTTGTTGTTTTCGGAAACTGTCCTCTTGATGATTTTGATCAGGTATTTGTTTGTTCATTCTGCTAAGCTGTTTCCTTGGGGGTAATAGCTGGTAGAATATCTCAATTTTATCCCTTTTTATAAAGCAAAAGCACTCATATCGAGGGATGAAAAATAGGAAGAATTATCAAAGACCAAACATTTAGGAATACTAAATCGAGTAATGATGTTTGAATTAAAGAAAGATATTACCTGACTAGTGTTTACTACTTTTAATGGTGCAGCCTCAGACCATCTGGTAAAATAATATGTCGCTGTAATGATGTATTTAAGTTGCTATGAGGAAGTGGGGTTAATTGGCCCTATAATGTCAAGACCCCACTACTGAAAAGGAGAATCTACCAAAACAGGTTGGAAAGGGAATGTTGCCTTCTGTACTCGTCTAGAAGCTTTTTCGCAGATTATGCATTTATGACATAATGCATGGGAATCTTTGAATAACATGGGCCAATAGTACCCAACTCTTAATGCTTTGTGAGCAGTAGTGTCTCCACCAAAGTGCCCACCAACTTCTCTTGCATGCAGTTTAGATAACACTTTATCTTCTTCATCTCTTTCCAAACAAAGCATAAGGACGTTATCAAAATTTTTACAGAATAATACGTCGTTTACCAGTTGGAAAGGTGTAGATTTTAGTCTTAATGCTATCCTCTTTTTGGATTGAGATGGAAAGGATTAGAATAATGTGTTAGATAAAACTTACTATCATCAAACCAATAATTAGCAACAACTTGTGTACAACAGATTTGATTTTGACTGTGATGATTTACAGTTAAGACATTAATTTTACTCTGTTGCTCTTCAACTGAATCAACCACTAGTTTGCATAGACCTTGTCCTTAGACAATTTGAGCAGTTCAAGGTCATACTATTGTAACGATTTCATCTAGTTTGCCTACTTTTCACCCAATTCCTTTTGTACTAACAAGTTTCTAACAATAGGGTAAGGTACAATGACTTTAGTTCTATATTTCAGTAGATACGTTCGAAAATGTTTTACTGCTTTAAAAACTATATAAGCATGTTGATATACATCCGGGTAATTAATCTCTGCTCCCTTGAAGTCTGAGATCATAAAGGCAATGGGGATTTAATTTCTTTCAATGTTCTTTTGTGTCAACACAGCGACATAAGATCGATCAGAGGCAAATGTATAAAGAGTGAAATCTTGTGAAAAATCAGGACTCATCAGGGAGGGAGCCTCCACTATGGATTTTTTTATGGAGTCAAAAGCTTAATTTTACTCCAGTCCCCAATGATACTGAACATACTTTTTAATTAAGTTTTTCAATGGCCTTACCATTTCTGAAAAATTCGGGACAAACCTTCTGACAAAATTGATTTGGCTTAAAAAGATTGCATAGATTTTTTGGAGGAGGGGGGAGGAAGTTTGGAAATGGCTTGAGTCCTTTCGGGATCGATGATCATCCCATCACTAGATACGATGAATCTAAGAATTTGTCCTTGTTCCACTACAAATATAGACTTCTTAGGGTTTATAGATATGTCGTACTTGTAACATCATTTTAGAACAAACCTAAGGTGAAATCAGTGATCTTTCTTGTTTTTGGAGAAAATAGTAACGCCATCAAGATAGAACACTACAGATTGATTGATGAGACCATGAAAAGAAATATCCATTGCTCTCTGGAAAGTGGCCATGGCATTTATAAGCCTAGAAGGCATTTTCCTATAGGCGTAAGTACCCCATGGGGTACGAAAAGTGGTTTTTAACTAGTCTGGGGGAGACATGAGGACCTGGTTGTATTCAGGTTGTAGTGATAGTATTTCGGAACCAAATACCTGCCTGAAGAATTTGTTCCATTGGAGGAACATGATAATTATTTTTTTCAGATGCTCGGTTCAAGTTCCAAAAATCGACACAGAGTTGAATTTTGCCACTTTTCTTCCTTACAGGGACAAGATTAGACACCCATTGTGTGTGTCTTATTGGGAAGATTATCTTTTCATTCAGTACTTTGTTTAGTTATTTCTTGACCGTCGGTTCCATATTAGGGTGCATCTTTCTTAGCTTCTGCTGAAAAGGTTGAGTCTGGGGTTTCATGGGGATGATGTATTGTATTATGTTAGGGTCAAAAGTTTTTAAATCATCGTATATCCAATCAAATACATCCTTGAATTCTCTAAACAATTTTATAAAAGTGGACCCTCTTTCTCGGAACATCCCGTTCCCAGATTAATACATTGTGGATTATCTTTAGTACCTAGATTTACCTTTTCATGGGTCAAGGAAGAACTGTTTGTTTTACAATTTACCTATTTTCTGAATTTGTCATGCAAATCATAAAAATTTTCTAATCTTACCATGGATTTATGGATATAATTTACCAGATTTGATGTTGATTCGAGAGACCTTGAGTCTGATATTACTGTAAAATTGTGGATATCTTCATTGTGGGTGCCTTCACCAATAACCGCACCTTGGAAGGTGTCCTCCATGTGAAAAAAACTAATGATCCACTGATCATCATCAAACACTCTCCAGTTAGTGATGTTGTCTGGGACTGATGATTTGAACAATAACTCAATTGAAAATTCATTTGGAGAAAGACCTTCTATGGGAAAAAGTTTGGAAGCGACGTTAGCTAATAAATCAGCCTCAGAATTGTTTAATCTCAGAATGGAATTGATGTTAAATGCGGAAAACTTGTGTATTAGATTCCATACCTTGCTCAGAATGGAATTGATGTTAAATGCGGAAAACTTGTGTATTAGATTCCATACCTTGGCTTGATAAATCTTCAGGTGTGGTGATAGGAAATGTATGGAATTTCTTACTTGTCTGACCACAATTTCTGAGTCACCGAATACCATTAAGTTATGTATGTTCATATCTACCACTTTCTTGAGTCCTTGCAAAAGTGCCTCATATTCTGCAGTGTTGTTTGTACATTCAAACTCTAATCGATAGGCGATCAAAGTTTTATTACCTGTCGGGTCGATGAGTACACATCCTACACCAGCTCCTTCTTTAGATTTGGATCCATAAAAGTAGAGAGACCATATGTGAGCTTCGTCAGTAGTGTTTGGCACATTTGGTAAAGATGTTGACTATGTGCATGTCGTGAGCTCCGACTGTTGTTCTGGATTAGTGATGGCGGAGGTTTTGGCCATGAAGTTACCAAAAAAGGTGTTCATTCCCTGCATTTCAAGTGAATTAGTGGAAGAAGTAAATGGTTCATTAGCATCATTCAAATCCATCATGGTGTGCTTGAGGTAACACTCACAATTAATCCTAACTCTGTTTGGCTTTCCATTCTCTGGTAGCCACAAATGAGACCAATCTGTCACAAAGTATCCATGCAGTTGTTCAAACCAATCCCTGCTTAAGAATAAACCATACACTTCAAGGATGTCAACAACAATGATATCAATAATTTGGTGAACCTTAGGATTAGAGGATAGCCTAATGAGTACATTCTTTAGTTCACCAATTACCTTAACATTCACTCGATCGAGCTGACTGATTTTAAGACTAGAAGGTTGAACTTCAGCATTGATTGTTTGGAAAATAGACAAATGCATCACATTTGATGATGCACTAGAATCTACCATGCAATTATGTACATTTCCTGGGAAAATTTCAAAAGATAATAAAAAAGGTGGGACATTTTTGTGAGTATTAACAATATAATTTTGTTGATTTTTAGTCGTTGTCCCTGAAATTACTTTATCTACATTTCATACAGTTTTTTCAGTGAGGTCCCTTTTATCTGAGGGTTTAGGTGTTGTTTTAGCAGGGACCT
>CBVK0101624586.1:0-14072 GCA_900067695.1 Picea abies | reverse complement strand
TAACATTAGGGCCGACCTGACACTTTCTTATTTTGTAATTCTTTTCTTTAATTATCTTCAGGGACTACATGTACTTCCTTATTCAATTCACTTTTTCATCTTCAAAAAATTATTTCTCCTCAACCATGAGGATCCACGTGATGTGCCACCTACCACCAAAAATAACATGATGTATACTATCCATCCATGGTTTTTGTTTAAGCATGTACATTGTCCTTCATGTCAAAATACCTTCATCAATATTGCAATCCAAAACCAATGAATAGGGTTGACATCAATTACAAAAACCAATCTACCAATGTACTATTGAGTGATATAGAAGTTATAAAAAGAGAAAACAATAAAAACAAGAAACTCCAGGAAAAACTAGAAAAGAAATAAGACATTCAGAATTCAAAGTCTGAAGAACTAGAACATATGATCACTAAATTAAAGGTTCAAATAGAAGAATCACTCAAAGAACAGCTGGAAGAAAAAGACAGGATCATTAGAAATTTGGAAGCATAGGTTGTTCTTTGAGAAAATATCTTCAATAAATAAATATGTAGAACAGTTCAAATTTTTTGGATAATATTATCAATAGTCAAAGGCCACATCATGACAAGTCTGAGATAGGATACAATCAGAAAGAAATAGGCTCAAGCTCCAAGACCACAGAAAAAGAAACACAACCAATAAGTTATGCATAGATAGTTAGAGGAGACAAGAATTTTTACAAGGAAGATCACAGGGACACTCCTCCACCTAGAAAGTCATATTTGAAAATCAGCAATAGTCAGAAACAAGCAGGCCTGGGAATGAAGAAGGATTCAGAAGAGTAACTCATTTCAAAAGATATTCAACTCCCAAGTATCAAACTATATTTTTTAGTTTAAGTTATGAACGTAATAATTTTTGACATAAAGATGTAAATTGCAAAGCTAATAACAGGAACAGAAACAACTTTGAAATTCATGCACAAAATGGTATCCAATAAGGCTTAATGAAACATAGAGAAGAAGCTACAACATGTTTGAATCATTGAGCATTGAAGTGGAATGCTACAAATGCAAAAAATTTGGACACATGGCCAAAGATTGTAGAATGACAATTCCTCCTAGAGAATCACAACAGAATAACAACAATCATAGACAACAACCTTAGTAGAGAATATGGATAAGAAAGAAGGATTAGTTTAACAATGAAGAATGCACACTCGCTCTACAAGATAAACACAAGAAACATGGTTGGTATGTTGAAATTGGTTGTTCAAA
The DNA here is from genome assembly GCA_900067695.1 of Picea abies. NCBI lineage: Eukaryota > Viridiplantae > Streptophyta > Pinopsida > Pinales > Pinaceae > Picea > Picea abies. The sequence continues at coordinate 12,819 of CBVK0101624586.1, read as the reverse complement.
ACACATGACATGTGATGAAGACAAGTTTCTTACATTAAGAAAGGAAATACATGGATCAATCTCCTTTGGAAATGATGACTCAACTAGATCATTGGAAAGGGCACAATGAGAATTGGAAACAAGAATACCAAGGAATAAAATGTTATGCTAGTGTAAGATATGAAACATAATATTCTAAGTGTAAATCAAATGTGTGACCAAGGTCATAAACTTACATTCGATTCAAAAAAGTGTGAGATAAGAAAAGAAGATTCAGTCAAATTGATTGCAACAGCTACAAGAACTTCAAGCAACATATATGTATTAAGTGAAATTGGAAATGAAAGTGTTGTCTAGGAAAGGAAGATGAAGGTTGGATATGGCATAGAAGAATGGGTCACATAAACTTCGATAACCTTTTCAAATTCATCAAAAAGGAAGTAGTCAGAGAAATTCCCCAAATTACGAAACCAACCAACACATTATGCAAGCATTGTCAACGAGGAAAGAAAACAAATACCAGGTTCAAATCAAAGGAATACTCAACAAAAAGACCACTGGAAATTGTGCATATTGATCTAGTTGGACCAACTACAACAAAGGTTTAAAAGGTGAGAAATACTTTATGTTATTAGTTGATTATTATTCAAGAATGAATGTAGTTTTCTTTCTCAAGAATAATTCAGAAGCATTTGAAAACTTCAAAGTTTACAAGGAAATGGTTGAAAATGAAATGGATTCAAAAATCAAATGTTTGATATCTGATAATGGAGGAGAGTTTACTTCAAATGAATTTATGGATTTCTTCAGCAATCATGGAATAAAAAGTCAATTCTTCATTGCTAGGACACCTCAGCAAAATGGAGTTGTTGAAATAAAGAACAAGACAGTGTAGGAAATGGCTCGAACAATGTTAATGGATTCTAAATTAAGAGATTATTTTTGGACACGTGCAATGCATACATCAATTCACATTCAAAATAGAGTAATTCTCATAAACAAAATTTTAAAAACTCCCTCTAAGCCATGGAAAGGAATACTAGCAAATGTGAATCACTTCAGAGTGTTCAGAAGAAAATGCTACATCAAAAAGAGAAGATGAAAGAAAGGGAAAGTTTGAATCTCGTGTGGACAAAAGTGTACTTTTTGGTTACTCAAGTACAAGGAAAGCATACAAGTGTTACAATATAAGACTCAACAAAGTTGTGGAAAGCATCAATGTAACAGTTGATGAAACAGGTGGATGGAAATTAAAGGAAGAAGAAAAGGAATCAGTGGAACAAATTTAGGAAGAAGAAGCAAATGATGAAGAAACAGCAAAAGGGGAAGATGAAGAAGATCAGACAAAAGTAGAAGAGAAATTTCATCAAGTGACTCCAAAGACACCTAGCACACAAGTACAGAAGAATCATCCTTCAGATCAGATTATCGGAAACAAGGGTGCAGGAGTTGAGACTAGAAGAATAATTTGTTCACCGAAACAACTGCACCTAGCAATCTTATCTATGATTGAACCAAACATTTTTGAAGAGGCTAGCAAGGATGAATTTTTGAAGAGGCTAGCAAGGATGAAAAGGCCATGAATGAAGCACCAGTGGAGCAGAGTTCTACTTGGGTTAGTGTTTGGTATCATGGCTAAGAAAGAAACAATCATCAGTATCATTGTCTATTGCCTAAGCAGAGTATATTTTAGTAGTATCATGTTTTACATAGGTTATATGGATGATACAAAATTTGACAGATATAAAAGTTGAGTATGATGAGCAAATTCCTATATATTGTGATAATACAAGCGTTATCAGTATCTCAAAGAATCCAGTGGTGCACTCCAAGATGAAGCACATTCAAATCAAGTATCACTTGCTAAGAGAACAGGTTCCAGAGAAGAACATCTGAGTTGAACATGTGGGGACAAAGGAACAAGTTGCAGATATCTTCACAAAATTGCTTCCAAGGGAAGCCTTTAAGTATCTTCGCCAGAGACTTCGAGTAATTTCTACTCCAAAATGAATGTTTTTGAATGTTTATCTTATATGTCTTATATTTACATGAGGAAGCTCCATGGAGAGGACAGTTTGGATTGGAGGAACATGTTCAAGAAGAGTTCAGTGAAGGTGAGCAGCACCACGGACAATTTAGTTAGGGGGAGCAACCTCTGACATGAAGTTACCTTTTCCATTGATGTCAAAGGGGGAGAGATTCACCATATGCAGTTCAGAGACTTAGATGTTTGGAAAGAGAGCATAGAGACATGGTTCTATGGGGAGCGTTGGTCACAGAGGGAGCATAAGTGATATGAATTTAGAGTTGCATCAAAGTGTTTCCATCAATGCTAAAGGGGGATATTTTTTATTAATTGGGTTGGTTGTCATTGATGTCAACCCTTGAAGAAAGTTCGAAAGAAAATCATAGTAGCCCCAATAGTATGGTTAAGGGACTTTAGTTTGATTGATTGATGTAGGAGAATTGCTCCATCTCAGCAAAATGTGTCAGCGCATTAGCACACATGGAGGAACAAATTCCAAGGGAAGAGAGGCACCAACCCTCTCATTTTTTGCCTAAATTTAAAATTTTAAAGGAAGAAATAAATGTGTTAAATGTTGTAAGGCTCAAAGAAGCCGATCCATGTGCCTTTGTACAGGTTTCATGTGAATTCTCCTTAATGGATGACAGGTATATAGGTTTAGGCCTATTTTGGACTAGATTTCCATTGATTGCAATTCAATGCGAGTAGGTAGATGGAGGGAAAGCTTGAGGATCCCTCTTTGGTAAAAAATCTCTTATATCAAAATTCAATAGTATGAAGAATAGTTTTTTATGAGAGATTTGAGAGATCTCAAGAGGGAAGAGGAGAGAAATTGATAAGTCTTTGTTGCATTCCAGCCTTTGTAAAAACATCTTTGTATAGAAGTATTTAGATATAATACAAAAGCAGTTTTTCCTGCATATGAGGTGTCGGTGTTCTTATGTATAATGAATGGTTATTCTTTGAAAGGTTTATGTGTTTATTTATGTATGTTTTTAGATTCATTTATGTTCCCTTTACGAGAATTAAATATAATTCTCTATCTTTGTAGGTTCTGAGTAGTTTTGGGCTCCTAGGCTTGTGAAAAGAGTACACACTAAAGCATTGAGAACTCTATGAAGCCAATGCAATGAGTGCACTTGAAATCTATTGTGAGTTCATAGAAAGAGTGTGCTAGGTAAGCACACCATAATCATTATGAAGCTCAGAATAAACATCAGAGTTATTGAACACTCTGATAGCTAGTTGGAGGAGAAAGAGGACCAGAGTTATTGAATACTATGAGGGCTCTGCAAGGAGTGCATTGAGAAGGCACAAGGAGTGTGTGAGAAATCTGTCTTGAGTTTTGTGAAAAGGTTTCCAAGAGGGCACACCAAAAGGTAAAGCTTAGGAGGAGCAGTGAAATTCTGCACAGAGGGCACAAGGAGTGCGCAAGTGGATTATCAAAATTCAAGATTCAAGGAGGTGAAGCCAGTGCAAAGAGTGCAGTGAGGACCATTACAGAAGTCCAAAAGCTCAGGAGGATGAGCACAGAGTACCAGGAGAGCATAATAATTTCTTTGAAGGAACAAAGGGCTGAGACCCTTAGAAGCTGAGTGAGTTGGAAGATCAAGAGAGATAGTGCATTTGTGCATAGAAGACCCTTGCAAAGTGTGCATTGGGCCAACACTTGGAAAGTGTTGAAGAACTCTAAGGAAGATAGAGCGCAAAGTATGTAGAGGAGGGGAACCTTTCAATTTTTAGTTTTCAGAGAAACACAACTGTGCACTAGGACCTAAGTTCCTTGAAGTCAAAAAAGCTCAGAAGGGAGAGTGTCAAGCTGCCAGGTGGGTAGAAATATTTTGTTGAAGGGGAAAAGGGCCAAGTCCCTTCGAAAACCCTATGAGTATTGAAATCTCATTAGGGAAATCATTACAACAAACACAATCAAAGGATGAACCTTTGAAAAGTTTGAAAATACCTCATCAGAAGGAAAGAGAAGTAGTGAAGGAGGGTGGAGCTACAACAACCATTCGATCAGCTGCAAGATTCAACCTGATTCATTGGATCAATCCACAAAGAAGAGGAGAAGAAGCAAGAGTAGTTGTCAGATATGTTTTTAGAAGTGATCTGGACCATCAGATCAGAGCCTAGAACGAAGGAGGAGCACGCAAGAGGAGAACAGATTCCATTCATTAGATCTGGGCATGAGCAACAACAATTATTCAATTGAGGTAAGTTTCCCGATGATTAAACCCCATCATTCTCAGGAATTCGCAAGTTCAGAGTTTTTAATTTTTATGTGTAGAGGATACAAGTCTCACGAAGTCTTGAATTCTGAAATCAATCAAGACCATCCATTTGCAAGTACATGTGTCAACAAATCATGCGTATCCATAAGATCGACAATCCAGGAGATCAGAAGCGCGGAGTATAGGGGAATCCCAAAGCTTCGAAGAGTTAGAGTCCATCTCCACCATCCATTTGAAAGGGATGCATGTCAGCATATCCAAAGGTCCAGAGGTATAACACTCCGGAGGAATTAAGCTAAGGCGAAGCGAGAACTCCCGAAGGGTCAGGAGCCAGAGTAGATCTCCACCGTTGATTTTAGTGGATAGATGTCAACAGATCCAGTACTCCATAGGATAGATAGTCTTGGGGGATTCTTGAAGTGGTTTGGTACAGAGGTTACTGAAGCCCGGGGGAAAAAATTCAATCATGTTCGTTGGATCCAGTGTACACGCTGCAGAAGATCTGTCGGTCGAAGGTATAGCACTCTGGGAGATAATTGGTTGAGGAGGCATGTAGGTTCCCAAAATCCCGAGGACCTAAAGAAATCTAGACCGTTGGATCCAGTGGATACGTCATGGATGATTAGACCCTCTATTAGTTCGGAGGTTCAGAAGAATAACAAGTTGGAGAAACTAGGACTCCTGGAGGTCGGAGTCCTGAATTCATATGGGTCATCCATTGGAGAGTACACGCATAGATAGATTAGATGATATGGAGGAAAGTTGGACAGAAGAGTCGAGAATACTCTCGAAGCTCCAAAGAGCTGAAGGTCATCAAAATCATCCAGCTGTGGGGATGCATGGCAGTTGATCGAGTAGCCCAGAGGTTATCACTCTAGGAAAATTTGGGGCATGGTGTTTTGAAATCCTTAGAATTCGAAGTGTTAAAGAATTGTGGGTTGTTGATATGTTAAGGCATCAGAGTCGTCATATCATCCTTTTCAACGTTCGGCACTACGTGTGTGTTGGGTTGTGTTGTGTGGATGCCAAAACTCTTGAAGCTCAAAATGAAGAGATCTGAGCCATCCATTTGCATAGCTAAGAGCTGTCAATTTAACATTTGGGTGTGTTTGTCAGTTTGACAATTGTGTAGGTTTATGGAAAAGTTTCGAGGGAAAACCATTGAAGTCTGAGGCACAAAAGAGGCATAGAGTTGTTGATATAGGAGAACCAAAGTCATATGATCTGCCTTTTTGGGCGATTGACACTTTTTTAATGTTATGCATGTTGGATGCAGTTAGAGATCGTCGAAGCTCGAAGACTGAAAAAGTGCATGTTGGTTAGTGCTTGGTCACATCCCTCGATCACATGAGGAGCTAGCCATAGTGAAAGGGGATAAAGACCAAATTTGACTTAAAGGATAAAAATGGGCTTAGCAAGTGCCTATGGGTTCATTCTTTGACCTGTGCATGGAACATTGAGGACCTGTGTATAGGATTTGGGGGATCAGCAAGGCCTGAAGAGTTGATCCAACTCTTGTTTTCAAAAAATCCTAGACTGGGAGGTCAAGTGGACCCTAGGTGAGGGTGTGGTATGCATCATTGATGTATAATGATATGAAGTTTAATATATTTTAAAGTAATACTATTCTAGATGGATAGTACATTTCATTCCATTTTCGGTGATATGTGGAACGCCACATAACTCTTCACGATTAAAAACTTATGGCCTTGTGAAGTTGGAGAACCCTCATGAGTTATCTAGATGGTCAAAGAAGTCAAAATTATTCTAGAAGCTCCTAGAAGAAGTTGACTAGTCAAATGAGTAAAAAATAGAAGTTAACCATGTGTTAAGTTGTTGCAATAAGAAAATAATTAAAAATAAATTAGTTGCAACTAGAAGTGGAGAATTCACTATTTGTAGCAAAGTGGGTTAGAAGTGGACAAGTGGTTAGAAGTGGGTTAGCCCTGAAAGAAGGAAATTGCGTTAAGTTGGTTAGAAGGTAACCCCTTGAGGAAGCTAGATGGAACTATAAATAAGAGAGAAAGGCTCTCCTAAAAGCACTTATTGAGCACATTGAATATCTATTATTGTGTAAGTTTTATTGTAGGTACTCATTGATATATCTAAAGTTGTGCAAGTCTGAGGTAGCACGAAGGGTTGATGGCGAAATTTTATGAATTACAGAAAATACTTAAAAAACCATAGTATTTGATGTGTACGTGGGATGCAATGGATCAGGGCGTGTATGTACGTAGGCTAGTAGTATATTAGGGAGTGTACATGAAAGAAAATCCCAATAAACTTGAGAAGATGAAGATGTTGGGTCTCTAGAGTCTAAAACCAAGATCCCAGGAAGGTCTATAGTGATCAGGTACATCAAATATATCTATTGGTTCAAAAGGTATGTCTTATTTCTATGAGTAGTTGGATTTTGTTGTATACATGAGAAATGGTTATGGAGCTTTGAGTATTTTCCCTATAGAGATTAGTGGTTGCATGGGACCTTTTGTATAAGTCTGATCTACATAAAAATGTGTTGGTATAATCAATATTTATCATTGATATATCTTGTTAGTGTTGAGGCACATCTTTTATTTATTGGCGTATGTTTAAGGGTTCTTGTGATACATGTTTGAGAGGTTGTATTTGTGAAGTGGTTGATGTATTGAGAGGTTGAATATCAAAAAGGGTTTAATGTCTAGTTCATGTGAGAGTTATTATACCTGTTCATGATTACACACACTTATATGGCACATGACTAGAGAGAGATATAGATTCTTTGGGTAAAGGATATGTATGAGGATGTATGCACAGGGTACAATTATAGTCTAGACACAATGATTTCTTGCAGATTGATGTGAAAGAGGCTACAGAGGGCCAGAATTTTTCAGAACAGAGAAAACTTTAGTTTTTAGAAGGCATGCGCAAGATGCATAACAGATAGGTTGTGTACATACGCGGGCTACAGTATAGATAGGGTGCGTACATACATGTGTTTCAGAACAATCAAGTCCCATATCTATGGTTTTTGGTTGGTACAAGATCATTTCAGGTATAGATTGATTGCAAGGTAGTGGTACAGGTTGGCTACAGGTAAGTGGTACAGGTTGCTACATATTTATAGTGATTTATCTCATAGTGACAATGTGGTTGCAGTTTCTTCATTTGACACTTATATTTTAGGGCGGCAGGATGGGGAAAGGATAGGTGTTTGTAACCACTGTTCGGTTGTAGCTGAAGAAAAATGGGGGTTGTAGCCTCCTTTTGGTTGTATCCATAGAATTGGAGAGTTGTAGCTTCCTTCAGGTTGTAGCCTGAAAAATATAGGGGTTCAGAGCCTCCTTCCAGATGCAGCTGGAAAACAAAGGAAGTTGGTGCTTCCAATGAATGTAATTCTTAAAGACACATAAGAAAAAGCATTATGTGGTTTTCTCCTGCATTGGGTTTTGACGTAAAAATATTGGTGTACTGTGTTTTTGTATGATTGTTCATTTTATCATGGTTTATTTACTCTGCACTTGTTGGATGAAAATGCTATATTGATCACAAAAATAAATAACACTTGCACATTGTGGTTAAAATGGATAAAAATCTCTATTATTGATTCACCCCCTCTCTCAGTAATCCAACATACATTACCATCATCTAGTCACCAAGCCAAGGTAATGGATCTCAGTTGCATGGTTGAGAGAGAGGGGGTCTCATAACAAGCCAACCTTTTCATTTCCACTAGGTGTTTGTGGGTGACATTACCATTATCTAGACACCATGCCAGGGTAGTGGCCTTCAAAATTTCCCTAAAATTATGAAATAATGAAAGAATGGAAAATAATGGGCTTGGAAAAATTTCATTGTGGATGAAGGTGCCACACACCCTCTACAAAGGCACCTATGAATGAGACACTACGACCTTTGTATGTCATGAGCCCTATGCCCTTTGAGTATTGACCCTAACCACTTCACCCATTTTACATATCTTATAGAGGGATCTCTTGGAAACTCTCCTTGACCTAGGGAAAGATCTACCCAATAGGATAGCTCATCAACCCTCCCATATTCAAGCTTGAGAAGTCACATAATGTCTTTGAGCAATTAATTATTTGATATAGTGATATTTGATGTGTTAGATTACTGAGAGGGGGGATGAATCAGTAATAGATAAATTCAATCCTCTTTAACCATATAATCTGAGTGTTATATCAATGTAGCATTATCATCCAATAACTACATAGTAAATAAGCAATGAAAAAATGAAAAATCATACACATACACAGTACACCAGTGTTTTACGTGGAAACCCAAAGCAGTAGAAAACCACAGAATTATTTTTCTTATATGTCTTGAAGAATTAAATTCATTGGAAGCACCAACTTCCTTTGTTTTCCAGTTGCAACTAGAAGGAGGCTCCAACCCCCTAGTTTCTCAAGCTACAACCTAAGGGAAGCTCCAACTCCCCAATTCTCTAGCTACAACCAGAAGGAGGCTACAACCCCTTATGTTTTCCGGCTACAACCACATGTCCTTGCCCCATCCAACCGCCCTAACGTATAAGTGTTACACATTAAAATTACTCACTTCAATAGTGTCGCAAGTGTCATCATTACAAGTGTTGTAAGTGTCACATCTTGTCCGCAAGTGTCGCATCTTGACCACAAGTATTGCAAGTGTCACAAACACCATACTTCCATATTGCCTATGTTGTTCCTCTAACAACATCAAAAGGACACTTAAGACACCTCAAAGACTAGTCTTGAAGAAGAGAAATCAATTGATAAGGAGTACAAGCCTTTTGCCACTGAAAAAGCCATTCAAAAGTCAAATTTGGGAAGGAGTTCTCCCCTACATACTATTAGGGAGCGCTGGTGCTCTGTACCCTCTTCTAGTGGAGCGTTCCAATGCCTTGTGTCCCTTTTGAGGGAGCGCTGGCCTTTTTTGGGTGAAATTTGGTTTGTTGGAGGAAATCATGGAAGAATCCTCTCAATCTCTGAAGTTGGTTGGATTTGAATGTGAATTCAAGGCATGATCTTAGGGAAGATCCACAACTCAAGGAGAGGAATCCTCAACTTATCCCAAATATCTCTCAAGTGGTTGGGTCTCTCCAAGCTTATATAAGGAGGCTTTCTCATGGTGAAAGGTACATGATACATGAAAATATTGGAAGTATGAAACCTATTATCTCATAGGCAACATATAGTATATGGAGATTGAGAATTACACCAAACTTATGATCCCATAAATGAGATTCCATTGAATCATAATCAGTGTAAATTACTTGAGCAAAGGGGTTGGAAAAGGAGAGTTGGAAGAAGTTGTTGCACCTTCATCAGAGGATTGTAAGTAATCTTCATTTGTTCTCATTAATATACATATACGCTTGGCCTGTTTCTTTCAAGTTTGTGTTTGTTCTACATAAACTTGTCTCTAGTAGATAGATCTCTATTTGAGCTAATCCTAGTAGAATAGGAAGCCTGTTGTATATTTGTTTGTTCTATAGGACCTATCAAGGAGCTTGGTATTGAAGCTCAACTTGGACTTTGCAAGGACAAACGCCATTTAAAAAGGTACACTTTTCTTCTTCCTCTTCATTCATTAGCTTAATTAGATATAAAAGGATGCCAGTGACCAATGATAGCACCCTTTCTGTCTTGGTTTTAGGGGTCTAGATACCAAGAGGGAATCCTCTTGTCTGCAGGAGGATTCACCTATAACAAAAATTGGTGACTCCACTAGGGAAGAGCTTTGATTTTTGATTCCTTTCCTAGGCCTTGTCTTAGTCTTTGCTCATTCTTTGAGCTTCTCCACACCGTGTCTCTGATTCTTAGATCTGATTGATTGCCTCTTTCTGACATCACATTCACCCTAATTGACTGAGTTTTCTTGAAACTTTGAATTTCTGGGCATTTTTTCTGAGTTTTGAGAGCCCAGCGCTCCCCTGCCCTCGCTATCAGAGCACTGGCACTCCCTATTGTCACTACACAAAGCGTTGGAACGCTCTGGTGCCCTTTACACCAGAGCGTTGCCCCTTTTCTGTGAGAAATCTTCCATATTTTTCACTCTTGAAATTCATTTCTTGATTCTGGCACTTTCTCAGGAGTTTTACAACCTCAATACATCTTGATCCTGGCCTTCAACACCCTGTTTTCTAAGAATTGATCATCTTTTGTTTGGAAAATTGACATTTTCTTTCCTTGCCTTGAAGTCACTCTTTGTCTTTGTTGATTTAGAGTTAACTTGTTGTTTTCTTCTCATTTATCTAACTGAGTAGAATCATTTGTGAGGAGATTCAAAGGTCTATGCACCTTTCCATTTGATCTTTGAGGTCATCTTATCCAAGCCATTATCAATATTTTTGAGTTTTTGGTTTTCTTTTTAGCAAATTTTTGTCATCTTTGTCTTTCTTGTTTTACCACAATGAGAGTGTGTTTTTTGTTTGTGTGTAACTCACTTCTAATTGTCTAAACCTTGTTGACTTTGCAATCTGGATGACATAGGAAGTTTTATATCGGATTGATTATCATTCACACATAAATAAAAAGGATACTTTTATGATTGTTTTTGGATATTAGAAAGGGATTCTATGAGATTTTAGCATTACATTGGATTTGATTAAGGATTCTGCATCTTAGTTTTTGACAGTGAAAAAAAAACATCTTTCTCTTTCCCTTAAATAAGAATTCATTGAAAGAAAGGACTTCTTATCATTTCTTATGCATCTTTTGCGGATTTGAGTCATAATACCATCAGTTTCATTGTCATACACCTTTTGAGTAAAGAATAGCTACAAAATTAACGCTAATTAAAATTTATCTAGAACATTTTGTTTTTAGGATCTTCCACCAATATTAGACTAGGATTAGCACTTTGGATTAGGTTGTGAGTACAAATATCCAAATTATTCAAAACAAACATTAGCATCTTGCGATAGGGAGAGAAAAATCTAATTGTCGTATAGGATTTTTGGGATCCCCCTCTCACATAGGGGTTACGCACGAGGTCGCATTCAGGAGAGTTATGGAGATTATCCCTTCATGGATCAACTGTTTGTAGTGGTTGGATCATATATTGAGGGTTATTCTTAAGGTTCAGTTGGTTTCATTTAGTCTCGATGCTTCATGAACTTTGAAACCATTCAGGGTCCTCTAGAGTTCTATCAATCCACTTGTCCTCAGTTCTCTTGAAAGATTTCAGACTTGTTATCCTACTCATACGTTCAGACTAGACTGTCAAATGTACCCGCCCAGGGGCTAACTATGAGTTGGTGTCCTTAGTATCCATAATCTTTAGGTACTTACACAAGGTGATGGTGAAGGGAAGTCTTACTGTACCTGGAATAGAAGTTGGTCAAACTCACTCGGGCGCCTTGGAGGGTAAATCCACAATTAGTGCATGGAATATTGCACCAAGGCTCAATTCCTTTAAGCAGGTTGACATCGTAACTATTCCACCATATCCTAGCCCCTTCTTGACTTGATCACGCGACACTGGATTTCATCACCAACTAGTACTATCATCGAGATAAGTTTTTGTTTGCTTTGTTTGATTCCTAGATTTGATTAGTGCATGTTGTTTCTTTTTCATTAGTTGGCCATAGATTTTTTCGTCGCCTTTTTTTCACCAACATCAACCCTCCACGTCATTCACATAGGGTATAAGGACTTTCCCCAGAAAATATGGAAGATTATACCCCTTTACCCCCTCATTCTATGGAGGGTTCTCCTCAATAGAGAAAGGTCTAGGAAGTTATAACCTCATAGAAGGAAGTTTCTACCTCTTTAGAAAAATTTTGAATTGTTACGGATCCTATGGAGGCTTTCCGCATTCCTGCGGGATATGAAAGGAATTTTCTCCAGATGAATTCAGTCGGAGAACTTGTTGTCATTGATCCTTCTGAAATTCCAACCGGGTCTCATTCGAGTCCTTGAGTCGGAGACCCCCTTTGGACTGCTAATATAGTTTGAAGCCCACCTCGCATGATGCGAGACCTTTACGGATTAGGAATAGGTGTTGATATACCTGTCATATCCCAAATACCCAAAACATCTGTTACCTATACCATACCTTTAGATCATTTTACTGGTACGATCGTCATTTCAACAACACGGTCCATTGATCAGAACATGTAGTCTGTTGGTCCGAGTTCCACTATTTCTCTCTAGATGGCCCATTCCACGATGGTCCCTCACATTGTGACTATTCCCATCGGTAATGTGGTGGTTATCCAAGCTCCCATTGGTACACCACTTTCATCTAGGCCTTCTTCATCACTTCCCCCTGGGTACAGAGCATTGAATTCTTTCGTTGTCAACACTACCCAAGTTATACGTGAAAGTTATATACCTATACAACCAACCAGAGGGACTAGTCTTGGTGTCTCTAATCCATTAAGCAGCACCATTCAGTTTTTTACATCTGGTTTCCAAATTCCAGGGACTCAACCTCATGCTGGGAGGAAACCTCCTTTCGAAGAGAAACCTTCGTTCGGGGGGCAACCTCCTTTTGGAGGACAACCTTCGTTTGGAGGGAAACCTCTATTTGGGGGGGGGAATCCATTTGGAGGGAAACCTCATGCTAGGGGGCAGCCTCAAACTAGATCCCATTATC
>CBVK0101624573.1:0-12632 GCA_900067695.1 Picea abies | reverse complement strand
TAATATGCCCCAATTAAGGGGTAATGAGCCAATATTAGGGCTTAACATACGACCACCATCACCATCATTTTATAAACCATTCTCCACATGCACACCATTCACCATCACTCTGATACCCCATCCATTGTTTGTCCTCCATTTTTATGATAATTTTATTTCTCTATTTAAAATTCAATCTATGATAGTTTCCAAAGTGTCTCTCCAAAAGAACTAACACCTACACAAAAGAAACAATGTCACATAAATCTATAAGAATATTATCATAAGTTCTTCATCTTGTTTGCATGAGGACATTCAAATCCTTAGGTTTGAGGGTGTGTCGAGCTCCATTTTTTTCATATTTTCTGTCATACAAATACACTCATCATTACACCTTCTCCCCTCATTTCATCAATAATATATCCTTAATTCCACCACAAACGTCCATTTTTCTTTTCAAATAAATGAAATGAGATGAAGATAATATTGGTCATCTAACATCAAAAATCAAAACAACTTAAGATATTTCTTCTTATTATTACATACATATTTCTGACTATTAATACTAACAATTGCTCATAAGACTAATATTAAAAATATTATGGGGATTTACAAAACATTTAAGGTCTTCATAATGATGCCAATAGGTAACTTGTACATCATAGTTTCATATCAGAACTTGTTATTCAAACATTCTTATCAAATATTAGCAGGAGAGTGAATGAAACTTCTACATGTGAGGGAACAAAATCTTATATGTAGAAGATGAACCTGGGGACTAGAGGCACCTTTAGGTCATTCTCTCATGGCCTCATCCACCACATTAAGTAATTTTTCCCATGATATGTCTTTCGACTAATCTCAATACATAAGCCTATTTTTCATACGAACAATATTTTATGGGTAATCTATAAAATATCTTCAAACCCAATACCATCCCATCCTCTAAAAATGTTTTCAAAGATACTTCCCCATTCACCCATGTGAAAGATATCTATAAATTTTATCTTAAGGGTAAATATTGGGAAAAGAACCTTTAATGGAAAATGGGTGTAAGAGGCTAACCCATCAGGATACTTAAAAGTTTTGTTGGCAGCAGGTATCGGCCTATGGTATAACTAGGCAAACGCATCAATGTACTAAACAAGCTTGTGGGAAATGGGGCATTCTTCATGCGAAGGACATTTTATGGATTTCAAAATTACCCCCTCAGAGTACTAAATAGGCTTGTTGGAAATGGGTTCTTATTTTGATGTATTTCATTATGCCTAATATATATTTGTCCGTATGAACAATATACTTATGTAAATCTTTAAGAAGAAGCATGCATGATTGAACAAAAGGCTAATGAACCTCATCTAATTGCCATTTGACAATGCCTGTAAGATAGTCTTAAGACCCCATCATTCATACCTAGGATGTCATTGTTCTAGATGTAGGACCCATAAGTCTAGGAGTCTAATAAACTCAAATGCGAACTTTATCAATATCACTTGAATGAAAAGTATTCTCTGAGAAATTAAACAGGGATGACTAGTTTCCTATTGGTTTCTCATTTATTAAAGACCACTTATCTCCTCATGTTTTCATGTTCAAGGATGAGAGGAAAACTCCCCCATAATAATTAACATGGTTTCTTGAGAATACAATTGTTAATGATTCATGAAATTGTATGTAATATGTAATTTAGGAATTTCCTGTATGCTTTTAATGTTTTAAAATTAAATTCAATTCCAAATTTGCAAGCATGGATAAAGTTTAAGTTTTGGTTGTTTCTTGGGAATAACATCAATGTTTATTTCCTCTCTCATAATAACAGTGTTGGTTTTGTTCTTTTAGATTTTCTTGTTCCTGTTCGCATGTTTACAGGCAGAGTGTGCTTGTCATTGATGGAAAGAATAACAGTGATGTAGGTAAACTTACAGGCAGAGTGTGCATGGAAAGAATAACAATGAAGACATAGATGAGCAAGCTTGAGAAGTTAAGGAGGAATAGAGCAGAGTTTCTCATAGAGCACAAGTGTGTGGCAAGACCATTACCAAAGCTCAGGAGAAAGTGTTCTCAAAAAAGCAGACAAGACCCAAAGTCAAAAGTAAGAGTTGTAGGAACTCGCAAAGTCTAAGTCCGCAATATTGATCACAGTCGTTGGATTGAGGAATGTTGAGGGTTGTTGATCTGGAGAAAGTTTTGGAAATTCAGGATTCGAGAAAAGGGAGGTGAGTATTCCTCCAAATTCACGAAACGCGAAGTCCTGATAAGATATGGACCATTGGATCATAGAGGGTTGTGGGCCATCAGATCCAGGTGAAAAATATGTGCCACATGGGGAGATCCATGTCAAACAGGAACTCATGAAATCCCGAAGTGTGAAGAAGTGATCTCGACCATTGTGTCACGGGAAATCTCAGACTGTTGATCTGAGGCGATTGAATTCGTGAGTACGGGAGTCGAATAAAGTAGGTTCTCTAACCTATGAAGTCACAAAACGTGAAATCATGATTTGATTGCATCCATCGATCAAAGGGAACGATCTAGACCATTGATATGATATGGATTATTTTGGATTTTGCGAGTTGGGAGAATCGAGGAAACTCACAGCAGAATCTCCAAAATTTGAAGTCACGAAAGGATCTCGTCTATTGGATCATAGATGATTGTGGTCGCGAGTTCGGGAATCAGAAGAAGCAAATAGAGCATGAAGTCACAAAATGTGAAAAGGAGATCTCAACCATTGAACCACGGATAGATCTGGACCGTGGATCTGGCAAGCATAGTTTTTGAACTTAGGCCTGTGGTCATGGCCATGGTCACATTGATGAAGTTTAATAGAAGGAGCTAGCATTTCTAGGCTCGACCTCGAAGTTTCGCGAGTTGGGAAAATCGAGGTGACTCGCAGTCGATCACCCAAAATGCAAAATTGTGAAATGCCTGTTGGTTAGGCATATGGTCATCATCGATGGTCATGTGAGAGGAAGGCACTTAGCCAGAAAATATAGCATCCAGGTGTATATTTCTTAGAAATGGAAGAAGGCATCAAATACATGAGCACACAAAGGTTCTCTAAGTAACTGCTAGAGATGGATTGATGGTAACCGCAGAAATCGACTGATTGCCTCTACTAGAGAATTAGAAGAATCTTAGGGTGATCGCCAGAGGAGCTGAAGAGTCTCAAGGTAACTGCCAGTGGAATGAAGACTCATCATAGAAATGATTGACAGATGGAAAAGCGTCGAAGACTGTAGCTGCCAGAGAAGCCACGGAATCTCAGGAACGACCACTAATGATGGAAAGTATCAGCATAACGACCATGGAGGAATAAAAAACTCAGCATAATTGCCATAGGGGACTAAGAGTTAGGTGTATGATCTGGCATAGGACTTGGCGTGATAAATATACGTAGAGCAAAGAATAAGGGGTTGCTTCTGTCGAGAGGAATTCATGCGGGTAAAAGTAGGCGGTGTGCAGCAGTTGAAACATACAGAAGAGGCATAGAGAAGATAATTGAAATGTATATCTGAGAGAGGCATAGGAATCTGAGGTGCATGAGCAGAGATGGAGAAGAAGAACAGAAAGATCAAATAATAATGTGAGCAGGGAGACACCGATGTAGACAGAGCATAGCAGTGCAACAGAACAGTGATGAGACTAGTAAGGTATTGATAAATACAATATCACTGTAATAAGTCTTTGTAACAAATTTTTTATAATCTGGGTAGTAGGGTGGTGCTAGGGAGGAATGTTGTCCTCTATGTTTCAATTGGGTGCTGGAACACAGGGAGTTTTAGCTTCCATCTGGTTGTAGCCAGAGAAACCAGGGTGGCAGGGTGGTGCAAGGGAGAACTATTGTTCTCTATTATACAGGTTGGTTCCTATGTGACTGGAAGTTGGTGCTTCCATCCAGTTGGTGTTGGAACACTCAGGGAGTTGGTGCTTCCTTCTAGTGGGTGCTAGAGAAACTAGAGATTTGGTGCTCTTAGCAAGTTGCAACTTGAAAAACAGAGGTGGTATCTTCACAATGAGTTGGTGCTCATAAGAATGATAATGTACAGAAAATAAAGCTTACTTATCATATCAGGAAGAAGAGGTTTTTCCCTTTATGGTTTTCCTTAGGAAATATTTGTCTCTTTATATTTTGTGTGTGTGATTTATGTTTAATATTATATTTCTTACTTCCCCACATTATTGTGATCATCATTGAGTATTCTGTAAAGATTTTAAAATGGGCATAATTGTTTAAGCACAGTGACAACCGATTCACCCCGCCCCCTCTCAATTGACCAACAATTGGTATCAGAGCTGGCCCCTTTTATCTAAGGGTAGATCCTAAGAACTTAAACATGACTAGCCATGAAGGATCTTCAACCAACAAGGCCCCTCTGTTCAATGGAATGAACTTTTCCTTCTGGAAAGTTAGGATGAGAACCTATATAATGGATTTAGGTGTAGATGTTTGGGATTTGGTAGAGATTGGTTATGTAAAGCCATTTATACTAGCTAATAAGGATGACAAGCTAGAATTCAACTTCAACGTTAAGGCTATGAATGTTATTCTAAATGGGCTTGCAAAATCAGAATTTGTAAAAGTTATGAACTTAGAAACTGCCAAAGACATGTGGGACAAACTCATTAGTAGTTATGACGGTAATGAGAAGGTAAAGGATGAAAAGATTCAAACCTACAGAGTACAGTTTGAACAACTATAGATGAAAGAAGATGAAACTATTGGAAAGTACTTTCTAAGAGTTGAAGAACTAGTAAATGCAATGAAAGCTCTTGGTGAAAAAATTGAGGAAGCCTCTTTAGTCCAAAAAATTTTGAGATCTCTGCCAGATAGATTCAACCCAAAGTTCTCTACTATAGAATAACTCAATGATCTAAAATATGTGTCTTTTGATCAACTTCTAGGAACGTTGACTGCATATGAAATGAGGATAGGTAAAGATAAATCCAACACTAGAGAAGATTCTTTTAAAGCAGATAAGAATGAGGAATCTGAGCCTGATGAAGTTGAAGAAAAATTTGTGAGAAGACTA
Source organism: Picea abies (assembly GCA_900067695.1). Classification (NCBI taxonomy): domain Eukaryota; kingdom Viridiplantae; phylum Streptophyta; class Pinopsida; order Pinales; family Pinaceae; genus Picea; species Picea abies. The sequence continues at coordinate 7,620 of CBVK0101624573.1, read as the reverse complement.
AAGAAAGGATCAGGCAAGTTTCCCTTGAAGTGTTTTAACTATGGAAAGATAGGTCACTTTGCACCTAAGTGTCCACAGAAGAAGCAGGATCAGAATTCTGAAGGTGAAATGAAGTACATACCCAAGAGATTTGGTAAAAAGAAAATTTTATGTGTAAACAATGATGACCCTTCAGAAGACACAGATAGGGATTCTTCCTGTGAAGATAAGGTTAATGAATTTGTGGTTATGTACAAAGAGGATTATGATAATCAAGACACAGGAAGTGATTTTAATGTTGAATAAGTTGTGGTTGATATGGAAGGTGAACTAATAAATTCCTTAGAAGAGATTGACAGACTTAGACTCGAGAAGAGAAAACAAAAACAGTTGTTGATGCAGTTTGAAAAGAGTGCTAAAAAACCTGATGAAGACTTTTCCCTTGTAAAGGTGGAGTTATAAGAGGCAAAGAAATAGAGGACATTCTAAAACAACAGCTATCAGAGACGAAGGAAAGATGTGAACCCTTAGAAGAAGAGGTAGTAAAAACCAGAAAAGAGATGGATAAATTCAAAGCATTGTGTCTCCAAAATATTCCAAGCATTAAAGCCTCAGAAGGATTAACCACCATTCTAAATCAACAAAGGAATCCAAATTTTAAAACTAGTTTGGGTTATGAAAAAGGATCAAGTTGTAGTCAGGCAAGCAACAAAGAATCCATTAAGTTTGTCAAATATACATTCATTGACAACAAAAAATATGGAGAAACAAAGGAAGATAATCAGCCACCAAGGAAAAGTGAAAGGAAAAGTACCAGAACTGAATCTGTAGAACAAAGAAATCATCAGCATGGAAGAAATCGACCTGCTCAAAGAAGACAACCATTGTCCAAGTACAAAGGATTTTTCTATGGATATTTTTTTTTCTGTTCTAACTTTGGTCACAAAGCTGTAAACTGTTCTTTAAGATTTAGATATGAGCAATCAAAACACTCAAGGAACATATATCTGCCGCAACAAAGAATGAGACAACCAAGTAACAAACAATCACAGACTACAAATCATGTGATGGATGGGAAAAGGACACAGGCTGAGAATAACAATCGTTATGATCCCTTATTCAATGAACCTGAATGTTACATCTTCCATAATTATGGACATAAAGCTATAGGTTGTCGTTTATGGAACTATGAATCAGATCTAAGTCCCTCTGATGAAAACGTCAAGGTTTGGAAGAGGAAATACAATGATAAGTGTGGATTAGTGCTATCATATCAAAGACAAAAGAACCCCTGGTATATTGACAATGTATGCTCCAAACATATGACGGGAGACAAAAGTAAGTTTTTGTCTCTAAGTGAAAGTAAATATGGAAATGTAACTTTTGGAAATGACGCTCCTAGTAAAATCAAGGGTAAAGGGATGGTGAGTTTTAGTAATGGTAAAGGAAAATCCCAGGATGTTCTGCTTGTATATGGATTGAAACATAATTTTCTCAGTGTAAGTGAAATGTGTGACAGAGGATGTGAAGTGGTGTTCACTTCCAAGGATTGCAAGATAAAGTCTGTAAACTCAGGACAAGTGGTGGCCAAAGGCATAAGGATGGATAATAATGTGTATGTGTTGAAAGACTATAGAGAAGAGTGGCATATAATAAAACATGATGAAATATGGTTATGGCATAGGAGACTTGGACATATAAACTTTGACCACTTAATCAAGCTCAAAAATCTTGAGGCAGTGAAAGATATTCAAAGAATATTGAAGCCACAAGACTGTGTGTGTAAACCCTGCCAGGTAGGAAAGCTAACCAAGACATAGTTCAAATCCAAGAGCTCTACTTCAACAGAGAAACCACTCCAATTAGTTCATATGGATTTATGTGGACCATCAAGATAGGAAGGAACAATGAAGGAAAACTACTTTATGCTGATCATTGATGATTACTCTAGACTTACTTGGGTTGCTTTTCTCAAGAAAAAGATGAATAATTTGAGAAATTTAAAATATTTAAGGCTTTAACTGAGAATCAAACATGCAAGAGGTTAAAGGAAGTAAGGTCAAACAGAGGAGGATAATTTATGTCAAGTGATTTCATGGAATTATGTGATAAACATGGGATCAAGTGAGAATACACAATCCCAAGAACTCCATAACAAAATGAAGTAGTTGAAAGGAAAAATAGAATAGTTCAGCAAATAGCCAGGTCAATGATGAATGAGAAGAACATTGGTCAAACTTATTGGGTAGAATAAATACACACAATAGTCCATATTCTTAACAAATCTCACCTCAGACCACATAGTGACAAGAGACCTTATGAATTGTGGTATGGAAGACCTGCTTCGATCAAACACTTCAAAGTCTTTGGGAGTAACTGCTACATAAAGAATAATAATGAAAACCTTGGTAAGTATGATGACATGGATGATGAAGGCATATTCTTAGGATATTCTACCAACAGTAAAGGATACATATGCTTTAATAAACGATTGCACAAATTAGTTTATTGCATTGACTTAAAGGTTGATGAAGGAGTCCCAGTAAGAGAGGTGAGAAATACTGAATCAACAACAGAGGATATAGGTGAATTTGAAGATGAACAGGTCCAAGAATTAGAACAAGAAGACTCTGAGTCAGATTAAGATGCAAATACTCAGGCAGACTCAAATCAGCAGACAACGTCAAATCCTTCCTCCAGAATTACTCAAAAGAATCAACCTGCCAGTCAGATAATTGGTGAGAAATAAACAGGTGTACAAACCAAGATAAGGATAATAAAGAACACTGAGCAATCACATATAGCCTTCATATCCATGGTGGAACCCAAGAACTTCAATGAAGCCAGTGAAGATGAAAATTGGTTAAAATCAATGAACGTGGAACTGGATCAAATTGAGAAGAACAATACTTGGGAAATTGTTCCTAGACCTACAAATAAGAATGTAATTGTGATCTAGGTGGATATCGATGGCCACCCACCTTTTCCAACTAGCTCAAAATAGTTTTCTGGCAATTTTGGTAATTTACTATTTTTAGCAGGTTTTAACTTCTGTGGCCATTTTGGGGCACTAAATGATGTTTTTTGGGAAAATAGGTTTTCAATATCATAATTCATTCAATATTGTGCCTAAAATTAATCTCCTTGACGATACCTTTCCAACGGGGTATCATACTCCTAAAACGAAGATCGTATGCAAAAGTTACGACCCTGAGAAGTTGATGTACTAACTTACCCAAACGGGGGCCACATGACTTTTGGCGATTCATGTCCTAGGGTTAGGTTTTTAGATGTCTATGGATTTTGGCATTCCTGTTTATTTTAAAAAGGATTTCATATCCTCATTGTAATCATCTTCTTTCGAATGGGAGTAGCCATCACATCTCTTCTCAAAGATAAGCTGCCACCATTCTAGTGAGGCTTTCACTCTATATTTTAGTCTCTGTACATTTCTTTCATTAATAGAAATCGTGTATTATTGTATATCCATGTTTATGGTTGCATATCTGATATACTTATGTTATATTATTGAATATTTGCGATATCTCTGTGCATTTCTTTATTAAATCTCCACTCTCATTTCATGCTGAAAATAATTCGGATCAAATTGGTTCCAAATGGGTGTTTAAGAATAAAATAAATGAACAAGGAAAAATTGTTAAGAATGAAGAGAAATTGGTCTGTAAAGGTTATGCACAAGTTGAAGGACAATATTTTGATGAAACTTTTGCACTGGTAGCAAGATTGGAAGCCATCAGAATGGTTCTGGCCTATGCCTGCCATACGAACTTTAAGGTATACCAGATGGATGTTAAGTCAGCCTTTCTAAACATAGACCTAGAAGAAGAAGTATACATGGAGAAACCTGAAGGATTTTCACTGCCAGATACTCTTAACTATGTTTGTAATTTGAAAAAGGCTTTATATGGACTGAAACAGGCACCACAAGCTTGGTATCATAGACTGTACAAATTTCTACAGGACAAAAGGTTCAAGAAAGGTATTGTTGACAGTAATCTATATATAAAATATGAAGGTGATGATTTATTAGTCGTTGTGGTTTATGTAGATGACACTATCTTTGGATGCACTAATGACCTTTCAGTTCAGTGGTTTGCTAATTCAATGCAGACTGATTTTGAGATGTCCATGATAGGAGAACTATCATATTTTCTTGGTTTACGAATCAATCACAGTTCTGCAGGGATATTTATCTCTCAAGAATAGAATTTGAAAGAGATGTTAAAGAGGTTTCATATGGAATATTCCTCTCCAGTTGGTAAACCTATGGTGGTTGTTTGCAAGCTCAGTAAAGATGATATTTCACCTGATGTTTATCAAAGAACATATTGATCAATGATAGGCAGTCTTTTGTACATCACAGCATCCCTTCCTGATATAATGCAGGCTATTGGAATGGTAGGTCATTATCAGTCTTCCCCTAAAAAAATTCATTTAGAAGTTGTCAAGAGGATATTCAAATATTTGAAGGGTAAAATGACTTATGGTCTTTGGTATCCTAGAAATCATAACTTACAATTAACTGCATATTCAGATGTTGATTGGGCAAACTATTTGGATGAGAGAAAGAGCACCCGTGGAGGTGCATTCCTCTTAGGTGATTCGTTAGTACCATGGCTTAGTAAAAATAAAGGATCTATATAATTATAAAATAAAGAGGCAGAGTATGTTGCTACTGCTACTTGTTGCACTCATATTTTATGGATGTTACAAACTCTTGCAGATTTGAAGGTAGCTTATACTGACCCAATTCCACTTCACTGTGATAATACCAGTGCCATTAGTGTCTCAAAGAATCTTGTTCTCCATTCAAAGAAGAAACATATCCCAATAAAGTATCATTTTATCAAAGAGAAGGTTACAAACAAAGTTGTTCAGCTCAATTACATTCCTTCCACAGAACAAATCGCAGACATCTTTACTAAACCCCTAGCTAAGAAACCTTTTGAATATCTTCGCCAGAAGTTGGGCGTGACCCCTTTATCAACCTAAGAGATTCCATCCTATCAGGGGGAGTATGTACTGGTTGAATATATTATACCTCCGCACATTACTGCAACTACTCAGGGGGAGCATGTTTTCTTTGACATTGATGTCAAAGGGGGAGAAAAGGTCTAGTCTGAATGCTATAGTTGGACGTATAAGCATAATAGTGCATTCGTTCAGGGTTAACATCAATGCCAAAGGGGGATATTATTGGCATGTTTATAGGTAGAGTGTTCTTGTCATTGATGGCAAGAGAAAAAGCGATGTAGGCAGACTTATAGGCAGAGTGTGCATGGCAATAACAACAGCGAAGACACATATGAGAAATCTTGAGAAGCACAGGAGGAATAGTGTAGAGTTGCTCACAGAGAGCAAGTGTGTGTCAGGACCATTTCTCAGGAGAAAGCGTTCTCAGAAACACAAACAAGACCCAAATTCAAAAGTAAGAGTTGTAGGAACTCGCGAAGTCTGATTCCTCAATATTGATCACAGTCGTTGGATCGAGGAATGTTGAGGGTCGTTGATATCGGGCAAGTTTCAAAAATTCAAGAGTCAGGAGAAGGGAGGTGAGTAATCCTCCAACTTTGTGAAATGGAAAGTCTCGATAAGATATGGACTGTTGGATCAAAGAGGGCTTTGTTCTGTCACATCTAGGAGAAAAACATGTGCCACATGGGGAGATCCATGTCAGACAGGAACTCATGAAATCTCGAAGTGCGAAGAAGTGATCTCGACCATTGTGTCACAGGAAATCTCAGACCATTGATATGAGGTGATTGAAGTCGTGAGTATGGGAGTCGAAGAAAGGAGGTGCTCTAACCTATGAAGTCACAAAACGAGAAATTGTGATTTGATTGCATCCATCGATCAAAGGGAAATATCTAGACCGTTCATCTAATATGGAGTATTTCGGATTTCGCGAGTTGGGAGAATCGAGGAAACTCGCAGCAGAATATTTGAAATGTGAAGTCACGAAAGGATATGGGTCATCTGATCATATATGATCGTGGACCGTTGATCCAACGCAATCACGATTTCGAGAATCAGAAGAAGGAAAGTGAGACAACCTCCGACATCGCGAATCGCGGAGTCGCAAAATGTGAAAAGGAGATATCAACCATTGAACCATGGAGAGATATAGATAGTGGATTTGGAAAGTGTAGCTTCTAAAATTAGGCCTGTGGTCATGGAAATGGTCACATTGATGAAGGTTAAGAGGAGGAGCTAGAATTGCTAGGCTCCACCTCGGAGTTTCGGGAGTTGGGAAAATCGAGGTGACTCACAGTCGATCACCCGAAATGTGAAATCGTGAAATGACTGTTGGTTAGGTGTATGTTCATCGTCGATGGTCATGTGAGAGGAAGGGGATTAGCTATAAAATATAGCACACATTGTGTATATTTCTTAGAAAGGGAAGAAGGCGTCAAATACATGAGAGCACAGAGGTTCTCTAAGTAACTTCTAGAGACGGATTGATGATAACAACAGAAATTGACTAATTGCATCTACCAAAGAATTCAAAGAATCTCAGGGTGATCACTAGAGGAGCTGAAGAGTCTCGAGGTAACTGCCAGTGGAATGAATACTCGACATAGAAACAATTGACATATGGAAAAGCGTCGAAGACTGTAGCTGCCAGAGAAGCCAAAGAATCTCAGGAATGGCCACTAATGATGAATAGTCTCAGCATAACGACCATGGAGGAAGAACAAAATCAGTGTAATCGCCCAAGGGAACTAAGAGTTAGGTGTATTATCTCACAAAGGACTTGGCATGATAAATATATGCAGAACAGAGAAGAAGGGGTTCCTTCTGTGGAGATTAATTCATGCAGGTAAAAGTAGGCGGTGTGCAGCAACTGAAAAATATAGAAGAGGTGTAGCATAGAGAACTGAAATGTATATCTGAGAGAGACAAAGGAAGCCGAGGTGTGCAAGTAGAGACAAAGAATAAGAACAAAAATCTTGAAGAATAACATGAGCAGGGAGACACTGATGTAGACAGAGAATAACAGTGCAACAGAATAGTGATGAGACTGGTAAGCTATTGATAAATACTGTATCACTATAATAAGTCTTTGTAACAAAGTTTTTATAATCTAGATGGTAGGGTGGTGCTAGGGAGGACGGTTGTCCTCAGTGTTTCAAGTGGGTTCTTGAACACAGGGAGTTGTAGCTTCCATCTTGTTGTAGCCAGAGAAACCAGGGTGGCAGAGTGGTGCAACAAATAACTATTGTTCTTTGTTATACAGGTTGGTGCTTGTGTGACTGGAAGTTGTTTCTTCCATCCAATTGGTGTTGGAACACTCAGGGAGTTGGTGCTTCCTTCTAGTGGGTGTTAGAGAAACCAAAGAGTTGGTTCTCTCAGCAAGTTTCATCTTGAAAAACAGAGGTGGTCGCCTCATAATGAGTTGGTGCTCATAAGAATGATAATGTAAAGAAAATAAAGTTTACTTATCATATCAAGAAGAAGAGGTTTTTCCCTTTATAGTTTTCCTCAGGAAATATCTGTCTCTATATATTTTGTGTGTGTGATTGATGTTGAATATTCTATTGCTTACTTCCCCACATTATTGTGATCATCATTGAGTATTTTGTAAAGAATTTAAAATGGGCATAATTGTTTAAGCACAGT